>WNWK01024903.1:0-2500 GCA_009830355.1 Cherax destructor
AAATGTTAAATGAGCTATATTGCCAGGATATCGTCTTCGTCTAGGTAGTACAAAAGTGTCAACTTTGAGGATAAGGAGGTCTTGGAGCTCAAGCTGCTCCAGAATGTCATCACCACATGTCTGGAAATTCCGTTGGACAATGGTGTGGGGTAAAATGACAGTACCACTACAAGAATTGAGAGAATGATGGTTTTCAATAGTGATAGGAATAGTATCTATGGTCTTAAGGAGAGAAAGATCGCGAGCTTGGCCTGCATTCTAGACCGTGATGATGGGAGTGCAGCTCTTGAGAGCGTGAAAGGTGATATCTTTACCCACATGGCATAGGAGAGCCTTACCAATACTATGATCGGAAAGATAGGCAGTAGAAGAAGTCGGTCTTATGGTAAAAAACTTTGTCCATTGTGTAGTGTGAAACAAAGTGTTTAAGGGGAGTTTCTGAGATGCATGAGAATGCAGTGACGAATCGTCATGTAAGGGTCTTGGTTGTTTAGCTGTGGGAACGGAGTTGGTCCGACATGGGATGGTCGAGCAACCCGAAAATTGCCGCACCATAGAGGGAGAAGCCGGAAGCATAGTCAAAGAAGAGCGGAGGTCAGACATATCAAAGGGGCCAGTCGGAACCCCGGTACCTGAAGCAGGAGACGAACCGGCACCAGCAAGAGGTACAGGGGTATTGGAAGTGTCCAAAGAGGGGTCCAAGAACGAGGTAGGGTCAGAACTGGGTGCAGTATCAGGAAGGGGCCTGGGGGTAGTAGGTTCACGGATTGGGTCGTCCATGGTTAGGTTACTTCTTTCTTTTTGTTTTTAATAAAAAAAAAAGAAAGAAGAAAATAAAATAAAAAAAAAAGAATAAAAAAAAAGGGGGAAATGTGGAGGAATAGCTCCTAGGAGGAATGAAAGGGGCGTAAATCCCACTCCGCGCCCAAGAGGACATCAGCACCGCAAGTAGTGCAGATGCAGCATGGAACCCGTGCTATTACAACCTCAGGTTCAAAAGCCTGTTATCCTGAGAGTAAAAGGTAACTTGGAGCAAAGAAACACAGTAGAAAATGCTTTCAATTGTATTTCCTTCACCAAGCAATTATGAATTTTTTGTATTTTCCTTTACCAAGTATATTTAAAAGGCTTTATACACATATGTATGCTATATACAGGGATAGTAGTATTAGTGCACGCCACGGTAGTCAAGGCAGAACAACAGCCAATAGACAGAGACGACCGTACAACAACCAGCTAAGGGTGGGAATGACAATGGCAAACATGTGAGTGGAATCCACGTCACCTTTCCCATTGCCAGATCCGCACTATGATTGGTTGAACCAAGTTGTTGATTTGGTAATATGGCCCCGATCACCAAACCCTTAACAAGATGGTTCGCTGGTTGGTGAGGCAGCCTATGTGGGTGTGTTTAACATGATCCGAATAAGGGTGACGTACTCTTTGCATGCAACAAGTGCCATACCCGACCCTTCATGCCAGTAAACCAACAATCCGGGATAGCAACCTCACATCCACCGAGCCACCTCGGTGGACAAAAGAGAGGGCGGCCGGACACCCACCACAAAGCATACCTCCTTTGGCCACCACCCCCGGAATCCGAAAGGTGGCCTCCAGAGATACACCAGTCGCCGAAAGACACCCAAAGCCACCCCCGGGAGACCGGAGAGGGATCGGGACATCCCCAGGTGATCCAGATTCCACGGCAAACTACACCACCGCCAAGAACCTCAACGGAATGGGATGGACCACAGTACCATTCCCCCTACCTAGGAACCAGAATGCCTGTGGAGAGAATCCCACAGGTTAAAAATGGGAAGGGATTAAGGGAAGGGTGAGGAGGAGGAAAGGGAAAAAGGGAGGATGGGGAAGATGGGATAGGGGAGCGGGATTGGGGGGGTAATTAGGTTTGGTCTGAGGAAGAAGACCAAAAGGTCTAATTCCTCAGACCAAGAGCCTCTTCACCACGCCAAGGAGCCCCCCTTGAAGAGGAGCTGTGTAGTAGCACTTGACATTGTTGGTGATTTCGACCGAGTGTGGCACCAGAGAATAAGGGCAAAACTGCAAGCAATGAGTATTGCAGGCTCTACACTATGTGTCCTCAGTGATTACATTCAAGGTAGATCTCTAAGTGTAGTTCTCAATGGAACAGAGTCAGCAAGGTATTCTATTGGTGCAAGTGCTCCACAGGGAAGTGTGCTTGGGCCATTGTTATGGAATGTCTACTTCAATGACCTTCTTCATCTCTTCTCAGAACCTCATGCATATGCAGACGACTGTACTCTGACATTTATTTATCCAAGAGATGAAATGCCAGCTGCTCTAAGTTACAGTTAAATCAGCCTGGGGTAAACGATGGCAGGTCACATTTGCTCCTGAGAAACACAAATGATGGTCAATCTGCACTATGATGGTAATGATGAAACAGAACTGATATGAATGGGAGAGTGATGGTACCCGGAGACGAAGTTGACATCCTTGGGGTGAAATCTGACTCCAA
>WNWK01024903.1:5000-29136 GCA_009830355.1 Cherax destructor
CTGCCTTGGTGGGAAAAGTTAATAGGTTTTGGGGATAAGGGTTGTTGCCAAGTCTTGGAACCTAACTTCTTCACCAGTCTCGATGAACCTCCCTTGAAGGCAGCGAGAATATATATATAGTAGCAGAAGCAATAATACTGTACAACCTCAGTGGCAGCGAAAACAACAACGTGAAGCAAGCTTAAAGAAAAGTGTGGAATCAACTCTGCTGCAAATATTTTTTTTCATTATCTTTGGCAACTGATATACCTTTTGGAATGATATTTCAAACCATGGAATCTATGGTTGATGGGTTCATGCCCTTGATGCGTGTTCTGGGAGGGACAGGTGGACGTGTGATATAATGGAATTTCGTATATCACAGTACTCTGCCAGTGGCAGCTTGGGAGTCAGCAACTGTGTGTGGTTTTGATTCCAATATGTGTTGCACCATGAATTGGTGGGCTCACTGGTGTGAAGTTATCCTGACACCTCGTTATGGACCATTTATGAATAATCTGTCAGTGTAACTCAGACAGGAAAGGAAAATGCAACCGAAAGGATAAATAATCGATTCTTAGGCCTTGCGATAGATATTTCGGAACGTCATATTATACCAGTCTGTGATTATCACCTATGGATAAATTAGTAGCATCCTGAGAGCGGTAGTATACTACAGGAAGGAGCTGAAGTGGGACATGAGGTAAACCAATGTAATTATTTTGTAATAAGTACAGAATGATAAATCTTGTTGCTGTCATCCCAGTTATTTAGCTGTGTTTATAATGCTTACATTTTTCAGATTATACAGTGTATTTAGCATAAAATTCGCTAGGCGCAAATATTTTTGATGATAAACATGCAGTTCAAAATAATTATCAAAAAAGAAGGTTCAGTTTATTCTTCAACAGCACGCCATTGCTCCGTCTTGCGGGATTTTAATGTACTGAAGCTTCATCAGGAAAGTACTGGTGTGCCTCTGCTTTCTCCAGGGATTTGTTCCTTACTTTCGCCTGGCACTTGTTCTTTTACTCTCTCTCTCTAGGGGTCTGTTCCTCTATTCTTGCAGAGAGCAGTTATAGTACGTCCTCCCGGGATTTGTTCTTTTGCCTCATGTCAACTTGACTTCTCTTTCCGAGGTTTCAACTTCACAGAGGAGCAACACTCAGGGTCTGAAGACAATTCACTTCCAAGCAACTGCGTAGACACTTTCACGTTTGAGTTTCATTAATATATCAACAGATGATGAAAGAAAACGGACGTTTAGCCAGTAAAAATAGTGAAGAAGGAACTCAAAGCAGAAGCAACACCATTTCCCTCTTAGGAAACTGAAATGTTTTTCCAAAGTATTTTTCTTCCAAATCAGCCGACAGCCAAAGTGAGAATTGGAGGACATATGCTATTTTACATCACAAAACCAATTGATGGCATGTTGTCATCATTAGGGAAATTGTTTTATTTGCAAAATTAGAAAAATAGCTTACTCAAATCCCAACTTGTTTGCAGATTATTTAAAAAAATTATATGTACTATATTAAATGCTTATGAAACCTGTCTAATAATACTTGAAGAATTTTTGAGATTTAATAAAATTATGATCATGAAAATTCAAAATTACCATCATATAAAGGTTTTATATCAGTAAATAGACATTATTTTAACATTATTTTCAGTATTATGACTTCTTTATATATAAACAATTTTCCATAATTAAAAATCATTTCTCAAGTTTTATAACTAAAAATCCACGATGGCAACCTTTAAAGTATAGTATTCATAATATATATTAAGATCGTTAATATATGATGCAAGTTCAAGTGTCGTGGATCAAGTGTCTGTCAACATTTCTCTCCACATATGAAATATACTTTTTTGAAAATGGATTGACCGCTCTCTGAATTACGTGGATTCTAATTGTTTTAGCTACATCTCCAAATAAATATGTATGCACCAATACCACCATGAGAAATATGTGCCATCCATACAATAGTTTAATATAAAAGAGTCAAATAACAAAAAAAACATAATACAGTGACTGGAACAATACACACACAACCCGCACATATAAAAAAGAGAGAGGAGCTTACGACGACGTTTCGGTCCGACTTGAACCATTTACAAAGTCACACTAACACACAGGACAGGTAGAAGGGGTATTTATAGGCAGGCAGACAGGGAAGGGCACAAGAAAGTGGTGGAGGGGTAATAATGGAGGTAGTAGTAGTAATAGTAGTGGAGTCAGTCATATTCTAGGAAAGGAGCACTGCAATGAAGCTGGCGGCCCGCATAGGGTGAGGACAACAACACCACTACTACCACTACTACCTCCATTATTACCCCTCCACCACTTTCTTGTGCCCTCCCCTGTTTGCTTGCCTATAAATACCCCTTCTTCCTGTCCTGTGTGTTAGTGACTTTGTAAATTGTCCAAGTCGGACCGAAACGTCGTCGTAAGCTCCTCTCGTTCTTATATGTGCGGGTTGTGTGTGTATAAAAGAGGCAGTTTTCTGTTTCAGAAAACTGGACATGCATGCAGATTCAGAATGATTTCTTTTATGAATAAAGAAAAATATTAACTATAAATGAAATGATATCGCGAGGATTACAGCTTTCAGCTCTTGTAATTCCTGCATAAGATTATATTGGAAAAATATAATAATAGTTACAACAGACAACAAACTAATTGTTATCTTAACATTATAGTCCCTCAAACTGCAGTACAGCAGATGTTGGAAAATTGAATATGTGGTCCCAATAACTACTATTCATCTTAATTTCAGTTTCTTTGTAGACAATGTTCATTATTTTAATTTTTTATGCTTTAGTAAATTAAATCACCTCAAGAAACCTCCAATATTCGCAATTGTTTTTTGCAGTTTTACAAAAGACACATTTTTTTTTACTTTATTTTCTGGAGTCTTAAGGAAATGTTTGTTATTCTGTATCACTTGGTGTTGTGGTCTGGAGGGTCGTACCTGAATCACTTGGTGTTGTGGTCTGGAGGGTCGTACCTGAATCACTTGGTGTTGTGGTCTGGAGGGTCGTACCTGAATCACTTGGTGTTGTGGTCTGGAGGGTCTTACCTGTATCCTTTGGTGTTGTGGTCTGGAGGGTCTTACCTGGATCACTTGGTGTTGTGGTCTGGAGGGTCTTACCTGAATGACTTAGTGTTGTGCATATATATTTAATCATTTATTCTAACTAATATATTTGTCATTAAATCCAATCGAAAATTAAATATTTAAAAAAAAAAATCTGAAAAGATATTTCCACCTTCAAAATATCACTAAAAGTAACATTTCAACTTACGTATCGTCAACATTATATTGCAAATACCAGTGATAAGTTTCCTAGAATAATCTTGCATATTTTTTTCAAGCGCTCTCAGAAACTGACTGCGAAATATCAACATTGCAACAGTACATTGATTCTATGTTATCATGACTGGCTTCTGGTGTGGGTGTTTCCGGGAGTTTTGGTGGTTTCACCTGCTGCACTCTCCCACACCACTCACCACACTCTCCCACACCACACACTCACCACACTCTCTTACAATACACACTCACCACACTCTCCCACACAACACACAACACTCTCCCACACCACACACTCACAACACACAACACTCCTTCACCACACACACTCACCACACACAACACTCCTATACCACACACTCACCACACACAACACTCTCCAACACCACACACTCAAAACACACAACACGCTCTCACACCACACATACGCTCCCACATCACACACTCACCACACACACGATCCCACACCACACACTCACCACACACACGCTCCCACACCACACACTCACCACACACCACATGATCCCACACCACACACTCACCACACACATGCTCCAAAACTACTCACTCATCACACAACACGCTCCCATACCACACACTCACCACACACACGCTCCCACACCACACACAATACGCTCCCACACCACACACTCACCACACACACGCTCCCACACCACACACTCACCACACACACTCTCTCACACCACAAACTTACCACACAAACGCTCTCCCACCACACTCTCCCACACCACACAAACGCTCTTACACCACACTCTCCCACACCACACATTCACCACACAAACGCTCTTACACCACACTCTCCCACACCACACACCACCCCAACACCACACTCTCCCACACCACACACTCACCACACACACACTCCCACACCACACACTCACCACACATCACATGCTCCCACACCACACACTCACCACACACACACTCCCACACCACACACTCACCACACATCACATGCTCCCACACCACACACTCACCACACACACGCTCCCACACCACACTCTCACCATACAAAACGAAATATCACACACACTCGCCACATACTCAGCACACACAACACGCTCCCACACCACACACAGCACTCTCCCACACCACTCTCCCACACCACACACAACACCCTCCCACACCACACTCTCCCACACCACACACCACACTCAACACGTTCCCACACCTCACATTCACCACGCACAACACATTGCCACACCACACACTCACCACACACACTCTCCCACACCACACACAACACGCTCCCACACCACACACTCACCACACACACGCTCCCACACCACACTCTCCCTCACCACACACCACCCAAACACCACACTCTCCATCACCACATACAACACACTCCCACACCAAACACTCACCACACACAACACACTCCCACACAACACACTCACCACACAAGATACTCTCCCACAACACACACACCACACACTCACAACACACAACAATCTTAAACACAACACACCACACACACGCTCCCACACCACACACAACACGCTCCCACACCACGCACTCACCACATTCTCCCACACCACACACCACACTCAACACGCTCCCACACCTCATACTCACCACCCAACATAATACACTCAACACTCCCCCGTCACAAACTAACCACACAAACCACACGCCAAACACTCACCGATTACATACTCATTACATACGCATTACATACTCATTATATATTTATCCCATAGTGATGATTCAAAAAATAAGATTTCGTCATTTGATAGCTGCTACGACAAAGATTACCTTAATTTTAATTTTAACCCATGAAAGCTATGCTAAAATATATAAACTTAATATTTTACTATTTTGTATGTATTAATTAAAATACCTATCCATTAATATTTTCTGATGTCTATGAATAACTGTTCATCTTTTTATATTAATTTGTTTATTAGAAGTGCAATAAGGATGGGTTAAATGTTCATTTATTATACTACTAGGAGCCTTGTTAGGCAATTCTGCCATACTGCTGATCATAGTTTGTAGCCAGAGATCTTGTATTCTAAGTTAATCACTCTTTATGCACTCAGGGACATAGTCGTTTTGAGATGGCTGTTTAAAAGAGGGGATGATAAAAAAAATGATTTTATTTCTGACTGAATGGAGATCTTAATGCTGACATGTGCAGAGGGATAACATGATGACTTGATAATGTGACATAATTAACATGATGACTGAGAGGATAATATAAATGGTACCTGGATTAACAAGCAATTACTCTGACTATTGCTCCCTCGGTGAATGTCTATCATGTCCCAGCCACCGTCCCTGTGTCCTGCTGCCTCCTGCAACGCTTGTCAGTCCTGATCACTTTGTACAGGTAGTGGAATGTTCCTTCTTGATTTTTGTAACATAAATATTTAACATAAAGTTCGTATTATACTGAATCTATAGTGAATGTAATGAAAACAAATTCAACGATCAGCTGGGATAAAAATGGAAATATAATCGCTTCTAATCTGGCCACAATATCTTCGATATTTTAAATATTTTAGCTAAAAATAATATAACAGCAAATAAAAGATTTGTTATTCAACACATGCCCCAGGAATGTCACTTGTTAAGCAGTGTTGAAATACACATTATTATCGTCAGAAATATAGCTTGAAAGTCACCTGCAGAGTGGAAGAGCTGCGTTGGTTTCATCGGGATGGAACTAGTGCAGTTTTTCTAACTACCCCGAGCAGATAGCGTTCCGAAGAAACTTTTATGCAATAGCATATACGTTAGTTGATTAGATGAGTCGAGATGGGTAAGATTCAATAGCATTTATTTTACATTTCTAGCGATGCGTGTTCGGATTTATAGCTTAATAATACCCACTCTACTTTGGTAAACGAACTGCATACACCATAATTTTGGACTGTAATGTACATTACGACATTTATTTAAAAAAAAATATCCAAAACTCAATGTTATACCAAAAGTAACTGCTGTGGAAAAAAACTACAGAAGACGACGTGCATGGTTGCCTGGTGTGCAATCTCTGACGGATGCAGAGATTGCAGAATCAGTGTTGCACCTGGAACATTCCGAAAGTGACTACAACGACCCAATGCCTCCAAGGCAGGTGTCGAAACACTTTTGGAGTATTTGGAACATCCACTGTCACAGCCCATTTTAAAAGTTATGTAGTCCGTGAAATCCGGGAGGCTGAAATTCGAGCCCAGAGTGTCTGGTCCCACCGCCAGACGACGCTGGACTCGTTTTTTTAAACTTACAACGCCTTCGCCGATGGCGATATGATGGTAGGGATGCTCATTTTTTCTCCCTCACGTATCCGGAGACTCCGTGTTTCCGAACCGGTCTCGGCCCATATAGTTCGGATATGAGAGTTATCACTGTATATTTATATATTTTAAATGAGATGACAGTAATGAGGGTTATTAATTATCTAATGAAATGTACCATATAGCTGCAGATATGGAAAGGCTTGTTCGAACCATTGAAACCATTATGAACTCAAATTAACACAAATTATTTAATGATAAAGTGAATATTCTTCCTCCCAAGTATACAACAGTGTATGCATACAACCAAGGGCTAAATCTCACTGTGATACATTCAAAATTGTATGTAGTTTTTCCTGAGGACGTGACATCAGTGTTTATCTTGGCGTTTCGGCACAAGACAGGATTTAACTTGAGTATTAACTCATATAGAAATTACAATTTGAATGTGTTTAAAAAAATAAAAAATATAATAAGAATAAGAATTTAAGCATCTAATCTCTAAATTGCAAATTGGATATATATTATGTGATGCTTTATAGCAACATTTATGAAGAAATGAGGGGTAATAGATAAATCAGATCATTATTTTGTTGAAATTGCAGTGAGAGTAAGGGTAAGGGGGAGTACAAGGAAAATGGCTGTGCAGCGGTGGAAAGAGAAAGGTGAAAGTTTATAAACTAAAGCAGGTAGATAGTGTCAAATATAAGCAACGTTTGGGAGAAAGATGGGCTACTGAGAGTTAAGGTAATGAAGACGATGTTGAAGAGGTATGGGGTAAGACACATAGGCAACAGTTATGCATCTTTTATCCGAAACGTGTCGCCTACACAGTAGGCTTCTTCATTCGTGTACAGAAAGTAGGCAGGAGCAGTAGAGATGTAACGACGATGTAATCAGTACATCACCCTTGAAGTCGAAGATTTGAGGTTGTCAGTCCTCAGCCAGAAGAGTTCTGTTCTATACTCTGAAACAACCTCAAAATCTTCGACTTCAAGGGTGATAGACTGATTACATCGTCTTCACATCTCTACTGCTCCTGCCTACTTTCTGTACTGGACTGAAGAAGCCTACTGTGTAAGCCTATGTTGCATATGTGTCTTACTTACCCACCTGTCTGTATTATATACCATTTTGACATTCAGGTATGGGGAAGATTTAAGAATGCAGTGGTTGAGTGTGCAGTAGAAGTTTGTGGAAATAGGAGGGTAGGGTGCCGGAGGGTGGGGTGCCGGAGGGTGGGGTGCCGGAGGGTGGGGTGCCGGAGGGTGGGGTGCCGGAGGGTGGGGTGCCGGTTGCTGAAATTAAAAGCTTCAGAGAATGGTAAGCCAGAAAAAAGTTAGCATATGAGAATTTTTACAGAGCAGATGTGATATAATTATGGTCGAGTATATGGAGAGTAAATGAGAGGTTAAGAGAGTGATGAAGGAGTGCTAAAGGAGACCAAATGAGAGTGAATTAGGTTCTGTCAACAAATCTTGTTGAGGACAAGAAAATTAATCGGAGTTAATAGGTTGAGAAAGTCTAAGGAACGAATGGGTTTGATAGTTTAAAACAAAAGAGGGGAGATTTTATATGGGGAGTTGGATGTATTAGGAAGATTACACACACAACCCGCACATATAAAAAGAGAGGAGCTTACGACGACGTTTCGGTCCGACTTGGACCATTTACAAAGTCACACTAACACACAGGACAGGTGGAAGGGGTATTTATAGGCAGGCAGACAGGGAAGGGCACAAGAAAGTGGGGTAATAATGGAGAACAATTAATTTGCAGCCTTAATTACAAGTGAGTACTCGATAAGCGTTAAACCCAATTAACCAACTAACTAACCAACCTGAGAACGAACCATTATCCTTGGAGATATTGTTTACATCAACAATCCATTTATGAATCATACCCATACAAACACGTCCAGAGTTTACCTAGCTTCCCTGGAGGTTGGCTAAAAAACTCGGGTCCGATCCCCAGCTGATCGCAGTATGTTATTATGTTATTTGAAAGTGGTAGTAGTAGTAGTGGAGTCAGTCATATTCTAGGAAATAAACTGCAATGAAGCTGGCGGCCCGCCGATGTCTTGCTCTATGACTCACGTACCTACACTCCTCTCGTTTCCTACTCTCTTGATCGCATCAAGATATAATAATATAATTCATGTTAAGCGCTAAACCTATTTGGGTTATTCAGCGCAATACTTTGTGGAGGTTTGATCCTCCGTCTGCTGGGCGCGAGACAGACACGCTCTCTATTTGTACTCACCTATCCTATCGCATCAAGAGAACTTTCAACAAGAAACTTAAGACTCTCTCCGACCTCTGTCCTTTTGACTTTAACCTTGTTCAACGTTTTCGTGTCATCTGTCCCTCTTTGCCCTATTTCTATGGCCTTCCCAAAACTCACAAACCTGATATTCCTCTGCGTCCCATCATATCTTGTAGAGGTTCTGTCTCTTATTCTCTTGCTTCTTGGCTAGCCAAAACCCTCACTCCCTTTCTTGGTACTTTTTCTCCTGCCCACCTTCGTCACTCTCAAGACTTCATCGAACGGGTTCGCTCTCTCCCGACCTGTAAGATGCTTAGTCTTGATGTCGAGTCCCTCTTCACTAATGTCCCTCTGGATGATGTCCTTAATTTTCTCAGAGAGAAGGCCAATGAAGGGTTACTTCATCTCCCTGTACCTACTGATGTCTTTCTTGATCTTATCCACCTTTGTGTGGACTCTAATTCCTCTTCTTTTCAAGGTAAATATTATTTTCAAACCTTTGGTGTCGCCATGGGCTCTCCTCTATCTCCTGTTCTTGCTAATCTTTACATGGAATACTTCGAGACTGTTCTTCTTCCCACTATTGATGTACGTCCTTCACTCTGGCTCCGCTATGTAGATGACATCTTTGCTCTTTGGCCTCATGACTCAAGTCTATTCCAACCTTTTCTTGATGCTCTTAATAATCTTGCCCCTTCCATTAAGTTTAAAGCTGATTGATAATCTAATTCTTTGCTTCCTTTCCTTGATGTTCATGTCCACCGCTCAGTTACAGGTTTTGCCTTTTCCGTGTACCGCAAGCCTATGCACATTCACTACTTCTCTTATCATGCCTCCTCTGTCAAGAAAAGTGTTCTTATCTCCCTCTTTCTCTGTGTTCTCCGCATTTGTGATCCTCAGTTCCTTGAAGCAGAAATTTCCACTCTTCATAATTCATTTTCCCGTCTTGGCTACCCTTCCCATTTCATTGACTCTGCTTTCTCTCGTGCCAAACGGACTTTCTTCTCTCCTAAACCCTCTACTCCTGGGAACTCTCCTGTCCTCTGCCTTCCCTACATCTCTGGTCTCTCTAATCTCAACAACTCTCTCCGTTCCTTAGACATCAAACTTACCTTTCACCAGACTAACACTCTTTGCACTAATCTAGTTCATACCTCCCCTCCCTCTATAGATTCTCCTGGTGTCTACTCTATTTCTTGCTCCTCCTGTCCTCTTCAGTACTTCCGAGAAACTGGCCGATCTCTTTCTGACAGACTTAGGGGCCGAGGTGCTATTTATGAGGGGTAAAAACATTGAACCTGAAAAATTATGGAAAATAATATTTTCTTACCAAAACATAGTGCATAATTCTGGCTACATGTTGATGTAATCAGCTTCTCTGTATCATATTTCTAAGTATGTTTTTTTCCAAATATGTAAATTTCTTTTGTTTTTCCTATAATCAAGAGGGCCTGTTGACAATAGTGTTTTTTTTTTGTTTGTTTTTATTCCAAAAATAACGATTTTGATGATTGTTTCATTCAAAATAGTCTACATGGTAACTTCTGTTAGGACTAGAGTGAGCAGAGCGAGAGATGGTGCCTCAGTAGCCAGAGGGCTGTCAACAAATGTTGGGTGTGCAACACGGTCAAATTTGGTGCACCATTTCCATAGAGTTTTACATATAACAAAACTGTGAATAAAACAGGAATAAGTTATTGACATTATTTTCCCATACTTGAGAAGAGTATTTATAGGAGTGTCATGATTTTTTCAGATGTTATTGAGGAATGATGGTTCTATTACAGTTTCAGCATTGATTTTAGATATGTCCTACTGTTTTGTTTTTATTGAATTTTTTCCTCCCAAAAAAGTCCTTAAAAAACAACACAATTTTTTTTTTTTTAATACAATCTATTGACATTTCTCTCAAAAGAAATTGAAATAAAGATAATCTAACTCTTTATCTTTCATCTGATGTCGACTATAACACTGTATGTATTACCAATTTTGCAATATCTTGCAATTTTCCAACAAAAAGTCAATTCACAAATATTGGTGAAGGGTGAAAATGCTGGTTAAATCACAGTATCAACGTTCATTGAAATTGAACCAAAAACAACAAAAATGAATGAACGGTTCTACGGGCCCCTTAGGGAGCACAAAAATAGTGTTAGGCTTGCCGACACTAATAATGCTCTTTTCTGTCATGTCAGAGATCACAGTCATCCTATTGATTGGTCTTCTGCTAAAACTGTCTACCCTACGTCCAACTTTCACAGTCGCCGTCTGGTTGAATCCTCCCTTATACACAACTTTCCCTGTATGAATCTTAGCCCTGATTTTGTCTCTGTAGATGCTTTCCTCTCCCATTACATTGTTAAATGTTCTAAACTTCAGAACACCTGTGAATTAACCTGATTCCTTCCCCTTTTATCTCTTCCCTTTTCTCCTCTTTCTCCTCTGGGTTTTATTTTCTTTCTTTTCTTTTGCCTTGTATTTGCCCTACTGTATTTTATTTGCCTTTTCTTCCCTCTGTGTTCTTGTCCTAACCCATGCGGGCCGCCAGCTTCATTGCAGTGCTCCTTTCCTAGAATATGACTGACTCCACTACTACTACTACCACTTTCACTACTACCTCCATTATTACCCCACTTTCTTGTGCCCTTCCCTGTCTGCCTGCCTATAAATACCCCTTCCACCTATCCTGTGTGTTAGTGTGACTTTGTAAATGGTCCAAGTCGGACCGAAACGTCGTCGTAAGCTCCTCTCTTTTTATATGTGCGGGTTGTGTGTGTATTTTTCCAGTCACGGTATTGTTCCTTTTTTTGTTATTTATTGGGAAGATGGTGGGAATATTTTTGAGGAGCCATTAAATGTTTATGATGAAAGGGAGGCGGTGAATTCGTGCATTGGTTAGGGAGGTGTAACATCGTTTATGAGTGAGGAAGAGCCAGCAGTGAGAGGGGATGAGGTTCATGAGGTAGTGGGTAAAATGAAAAAGCGTAAATCAGCTGAGATTGATGGGATCAAAACAGAAATATTTAAAGCAGGTGGGGATATTGTTTTGGAGTGGCTGGTACTTTTGTTTCAATATGCAAACTTCCTTTGCATAAAGGAAAGCGTGACAAAAGAGAGTGTAAGAATTAGAGGGAAATAAGCCTGTTGAGTATAACTGGTAAAATGTATGGTAGAGTTATTACTAGAAGAATTAAGAGTAAGACGGAGAAGAGGATCGCAGGGAAACATCACTGACAGTGGTGTTCTCTGTACTCAACTTTTTTGTGGATGCAACGGTCGAGTCACATATCACTGTCAGTGGTATTCTCTTGTGTCTCTACAACTTTGATAGTCATAGGCTTTTCCCGATTTTTTTTAAATATGTCTTAATAATATTCATAAGGTGTGTTTTTGTAGCTATTATAATAATCACGAATATGATGGTAGTGATTATAATGAGGCTGTAGTGGTGGAGGTAGTGGGAGTTGTTGTTGGGAGGATGACTGTCATAGTGATATCGTTTCTGTTGGTGACGATGATAATCGTTGTGGTTATTGTTGTGGTAGAATCTTGGTGATTAAGGTAGCGGTGATTGCTTTGTTTGTAATGTAGTGAGCGTTGTTGTAGAGGTAGAAGTGATTGTAGTGTTAGTTGCGGTGGTGGTTATGGTGTTGGTGTTAATTCAAGAAAACACTAATTTGACACAAATTAAAAGGGCACAGTTATAACTATTGTTCGTTCACTTCATATTAGGATTACCATGGTGTTATATACTTTGTTCAGTAGATAACTATCGTTTAGTGCATTTATTGCAATAGTGAGTTAATGAGCATGTGGTTTAATATACTTGGTGCAGCCATTAGTTCACGAGCCTGTCGTTCAATGTACCTTTGGTGCACCAGTTAGACGACTGGCTCCTGGGTTAATACAGTGAGTGCAGTAATGGGCTGACTTGCTTGTGGTTTAAATCAATGGATGTTATAATGAGTTAACTAGCATTGGTTTTAATATATTGGTTTAATGAGTTGACTAGCATGGGTTTTAATATATTGGTTTAATGAGTTGACTAGCATGGGTTTTAATTTATTGGTTTAATGACATGACTAGCATGGGTTTTAATATATTGGTTTAATGAGTTGACCAGCATGGGTTTTAATATATTGGTTTAATGAATTGACTAGCATGGGTTTAAATATATTGATTTAATGAGTTGACCAGCATGGGCTTTAATATATTGGTTTAATGAGTTGACTAGCATGGGGTTTACTACGCAGGGTGTAGTAGTGAGTAGCTTAGTTTTAGGCTTATAATAAGGGTGCAGTTGTGAGTTGACTAGCATGTGTCGTTTAATACATTAATAAGTTGACTTGCTTGTAGTTTAATACACTTATTGCTGTAATGAGTTGATTAGCTTGTGGTTAAAAATACTGCATTCGACAGTGAGTTGACTAACTTGTGATTTAGTACGTTAGGTGAACTTGTGATTTACTATGCTGGTAGTAGCAGTGAGTTGATTATCTTATGGCTTATTATGCTGTGGGATGAAATGAGTTGACGAGGTTGAGGCTTAAAAGAGTGGTGCAGTAGTGAGGTTGAATTGGTTTTGATTTAATACGTCTATCACAACAGTGAACTGACCGGATTGTGCGTTAATTTAAAGGGAGTAGTGATTAGATTTATTTTAAAGTTATAGGAATAACTTAAATGTGATTAGATCTAAAAAAAATAATAAACAAATCCGTATGTTAAATCAGTAGGACTTTTGTTTTGCTTATAATAACTTATCTACTAATAAAGATATTTTATTAACTCACCTTAATATGTTCTTTGTAGCGTTGAGTCAGCTCCTAAAAACACTGAACAAATTCAAGGTAAGTCAGGAAAGACATCGTTAAGATATCTTCAAGTGGCCAAGGAGGTATAATTCTCCACACACAAGAAGATTAGGAATGGGACTTCAGTCCCTATCACAACACTGTACAAATTAGAGATGCGTCAAACAGAGCAGGAACTGTATCTTAATTTCAACAGGTTCGAGATCTGGAACCCAACTTTTTCAAAGGCTATGAAAAATTTAAGATTGTTTTATGAAGTATTTTTAACAAGAATTCAACATGGACCAGAATCGAAGGAGTTTGAGGCCATAAATCAGGTCAATATGTTTGACCTAAAAGTGGTAGCTCAAATACAGCTAACAACGTCATTTACATTACCCAGAGCTGTAGCTCAACTCCTTCAAGAGGATGAAAAGTACGCGTAAAATAGAAGAAAAAGCGGATGATGAATTATGAGCCTATTAATTATTATTTATTTTGATAAAGATAAACATTTTGTAGGTGAGTCTGAGAGTAACCTACGAGGTCTGAGGGTATCCACTATTTTGTAAATTCATCATAAATTAAAACATTAATTAAGATTAATTTTTGAAAATTCTATTGGGGAATGAGACTAATTCATATAAGAAACACGGGTAAACAGAAGCAATAAAAAAAAAAAATAGAATAGCTTTATGAGACCATAATATGCTCTTTATGTTCGAGCGTACTGTATCAAAAACAAAAATTCAATTGTTCAAATAGAAATTAAGTCATGATTTTTTTTATTTCATTATGTTATAAGTTGATTTTGAAATTCGTAATAAATAACTCAAACAACAATATCAAATATTAAGTAAGTGTGATCAGTTCACAAAAATATAAAGAAATTTAGAGAAGTTTTTATGAGAAATTGATCAAATTTACACATGGGAAAAGGAAGACAAGATCAATTATACATATTTTTTTTATTAATTTTAATAGATTTGAGGGAAAACAGAAAAACTATAGATAGTTCTAATATGCCAATGAAAATAAACTGAGGCTCTTGTCTCCTTCCCCGAATCAAATGTAATTATCCCCCCTCCCCTTCCCTTCGGCTTTGGGGATTTTCCACTTGTAAATTACAGTTCCTAAGTTGCAAGATAATGGATCGTTGTCCGTCCTTATTCATTGAGGACCTCGGCAGGGGTGTTATGTGCAGTGGAAAATGGATCATCTGAGGATCTGCTGAGCTGCCTTCCGGAGTTCCGGTGGACGGCCTCGTACATCCTTAATTAAGTGACGATAATATCTTTGGAGACTGCCTCTCCGTTCCGGTAGATGACAGCCAAAGGGAGTATGACAACTGGCGGGTTTCTAATCGGTCATACCTCTTGTCGGCCGAGGTGGCTCTCTTGATGCAGGGGTTGCCATCATGGATTACTTGTTAAACTGCAAAAAGGGTTGGGTAGGGAGCAGTTTACTTCCTGCATCGGCACAACCAGCCGAGGAGGGCTATGCGGTGTCTTTTGGTTTCTCCACGGAGTTCCCCCTCTTTCCTTTTCTCCTTACGCTGTGTTTTAAGAAAAATAGAAGACATAAACACATAATCAGTACAATGTGATCCTTTATTGACAACGTTTCGCCCACACAGTTGGCTTTATCAAGTCACAAACAGATCTACCTGGATGAAAGGAACGTGAGTATTTATAGGATGGAGTCAGGTGGAGAATGCTGGATCAGGTGGAGAATACTGAATATGAGAATCTTCCGAGTAGGACCTTGAGTAGCTTTAAAAAGGGATTGGACAAGTATATGAGTAGACCTTCTGCAGTGTTCCTCCATTCTTATGTTCTTATGTGGGATAACGATGAAGTTTCTTGGCAAGGTGTTCAGCTATGTTATAGAAGCCGTTGTTTTGGTTGAAGTTGTTGGATATACAGATAAGTGATGATTCCAGGATTCTTCAGTATTGAGTGTTGTCTTCTCTGGCGATAAGTCTTTCGTTTCTGTAGTTGATTAAATGGTTGTGTGAATTTCGGTGTTGAACACAGGCATTCCTTAAATCGTCAGATCTGCCTGCGTACTGGTGTTCTGAAATACATACCATACCACGGGTGGGGTTCGAACCCGCGGTCAGAGAGTCTCAGAACTCTGATCGCGGGTTCGAACCCCACCCGTGGTATGGTTTGTTTGCAATCGTGTCATTACGATTTCGTGAGTTCTGAAACACATGTTTGGAGGACTCTGATGTTTCGCCCACGTATAATTTGCTGCAGTCATTTCAAGGGATTATGTATACCCCTGCAGAGGTTTGAAGCTTGTCCTGTCTATTACTGGTAATGTCCTTGATGGTGGTGGATGTGGAGGTAGATACTTGGGGAGAACTATGTATCTCTTCTCGGCAGTGTCTTCTCTGGGTGTGTTAAAGATGTTTAATGCCCGTCGTCTGCAGTCTCTAATGAAGTGACGAGGATAGTGAAGTTTAGAAAATACTTGCTGCAGATTCTGAGTGCAGAAAAAAGCCTCTAATTACACCACACTTAGTCTTGGTGTCGTGGTGAGAGTAGAAGTGGAGAAGATCGTGTTAGTTGGTAGGTTTTCGATAGACTTTAAAACGAAGTTCATAGTCAGATTTGCAGAGAAGAACATCAAGGAGAGGAAGAGTGTTGTCGACTTCTTCTTCTAGTGTAAACTGGATTGATGGCTCGACCTGGTTGAGCTTGTGTTGGAGAGCTTGAACGTTGAAGCGTCTGGGAATTATGATGAGAATGTCGTCAACATAACAGAGCCAGGTGATAGAAGAGGGAATAAAAGTGGAAAATCGCTCGGCTTCCAGATGCTCCATGTATATTTCAACAGATTTTTGGACTACCCATGGGTTCGCCATTTGGTACCATCCTGGCGAACCTATACATGGAACATCTGGAAGCCGAACGATTTTCCACTATTATTCCCTCTTCTCCTTTAGTTTATAAACTTTCCCCTTTCTCTTTCAACCGCTGCACAGCCATTTTCCATGTACTCCCACTTACCCTTACTCTCACTGCAATTTAAACAAAATAATGATCTGATTTTTCTATTGCCCCTCATTTCTTCATAAATGTTGCTATAAAGCATCATATAATATACATCCAATTTACAATTTAGAGATTAGATGCTAAATTCTTATTATTATTACATTTTTTATTTTTGAAACACATTCAAATTGAAATTTCTAAATGAGCTAATACTCAAGTTAAATGCTGTCTTGTGCCAAAACGCCAAGATAAACACTGAATTCACGTCCTCAAGAACAACTACATTTAATTTTGAATGTATCAGTGATATTTAGCCCTTGATTGAATGCATACACTGTTGTATACTTGGGAGGAAGAATATTCACTTAATCTTTAAATAATTTGGGTTAATTTGAGTTGATAATGGTTTCAATGGTTCGAACAAGCCTTTTCATATCTCATTAGATTATCAATAACCATCATTACTGTATTATCATTTCAAAAATATGAATGTACAGTGATACCTCTCATATCCGAACTATATGGGCCGAGACCGGTTCGGAAACAAGGAGTTTCCAGATACGTGAGGGAGAATAAAATGAGCATCCGTACCGTAATATCGCCATCGGCGAAGGCGTTGTAAATTTAAAAAACGAGTCCAGCGTCGTCTGGCGGTGGGACCAGACACTCTGGGCTCGAATAACAGCCTCCCGGATTTCACGAACCACAGAACAATAACTTTTCAAATGGGCTGTGACAGTGGATGTTCCAAATACTCCAAAAGTGTTTCGACACCTGCCCTTGCTACTGAAGTTTTTGGTATTGGATGCATTAGGTCGTCGTTGTCACTTTCGTAATGTTCCAGGTGCAACACTGTTTCTGCAATCTCTGCATCCGTCAGAGATTGCACACCAGGGTCGTCATCGTCATACTCTAGCCAGTCCTGCACGTCGTTTTCTGTAATTTTTCCAACAGCAGTTACTTCTGGTATAAAATTGAGTTTTGGATAATTTTTTTAAATAAATGCCGTACTGTACATAACAGTCCAAAATTATGGTGTATGCAGTTCGTTTACCAAAGTAAAGTGGGTATTATTAAGCTATAAATCCGAACACGCATCGCTAGAAATATAAAATAAATGCTATTGCATCTTACCCATCTCGACTCATCTAATCAACTAACGTATATGCTATTGCATAAAAGTTTCTTCGGCACTCTATCTGCTCAGGGTAGTATATGCGTGTGTGTGTGTGTGTGTGTACTCACATATTTGCACTCACCTATTTGTGGTTGCTTGGGTCGATTCATAGCTCCTGTCCCCGTCTCTTTACTGATTGCTACTAAGTCCTTTCTATCCCTGCTCCATGAGCTTTATCAAATAACGTCAGGCCGATTTCCCTTAACCTTTCTTCGTAGGACAATCCCCTTAGCTCTGGGACTAGTCTTGTTGCAAACTTCTGCACTTTCTCTAATTTCTTGACGTGCTTGACCAGGTGTGGGTTCCAAACTGGTGCTGCATACTCCAGTATGGGCCTGACGTATATGGTGTACAGAGTCTTGAACGATTCCAGCCCCCCGTATGCTGCAGCAGTTATCTGATTGATGTGTGCCTCAGGAGATGTGCTCGGTATTATACTCACCCCAAGATCTTTTTCCTTGAGTGAGGTTTGCAGTCTTTGGCCACCTAGATTATACTCTCTCTGCGGTCTTCTTTGCCCTTCCCCGATCTTCATGACTTTACATTTGGCAGGGTTAAATTCAAGGAGCCAGTTACTGGACCAGGCTTGTACCCTGTCTAGGTCTCTTTGTAGTCCTGCCTGATCCTCGACTGATTTAATTCTTCTCATTAACTTCATATCATCTTCAAACAGGGACACTTCTGAGTCTATCCCTTCCGTTATGTCATTCACATATACCAAAAGCAGTACAGGTCCTAGGACTGACCCTTGTGGAACCCAACTCGTCACAGGTGCCCACTCTGACTCCTCGTCACGTACCATGACTCGTTGTTGCCTCCCTGTCAGATATTCTCTGATCCACTGCAGTGTTTTTCCTCTTACGTGTGCCTGATCATCTAGCTTTTGCATTACCCTCTTGTGAGGAACTGTGTCGAACGCCTTCTTGCAGTCCAAGAAAATGCAGTCTATCCACCCCTCTCTCTCTCTCGTGTCTTACTTCTGTTACCTCTCCATAAAACTCCAGTAGGTTTGTGACACAGGTTTTTCCTTCCCTGAAACCGTGCTGGTTGTCGTTTATAAGCTTGTCTTTCTAGGTGTTCCACCACTCTCCTCCTGATTATCTGCTCCATGACTTTGCATACTATACACGTCAGTGACACAGGTATGTTGTTTAATGCCTCGTGTCTGTCTCCTTTCTTAAAAATTGGGACTACATTTGCCATCTTCCACACCTCGGGAAGTTGCCCAGTTTCAATGGATGTGTTGAAGATTTTTGTTTGTGGCACACTTAACATCTCTGCTCCCTCTCTAAGGACCCACGGAGAAATGTTGTCAGGTCCCACCGCTTTTGAGGTATCGAGTTCACATAGCAGCTTCTTCACCTCCTCCTCGGTTGTGTGTATTTCATCCAGCACTTGTTCGTATACCTCCCTATTCTGAATTCCTGTAGTCCTTCCTGTCTCATCTGTAAATACTTCTTTAAATCTCATGTTGAGCTCCTCACATACCTCTTGGTCGTTTCTTGTGAACTCCCCACCTTCCTTCCTCAGCCTGATTACCTGGTCCTTGACTGTTGTTTTAATCCTGATGTGGCTATACAACAGCTTTGGGTCAGACTTGACTTTTGATGCTATATCATTTTTGTATTGTCGCTGAGCCTCCCTTCTTACCTGTGCATATTCGTTTCTGCCTCTTCGGCTAATCTCTTTATTTTCCTGGGTCCTTTGCCTTCTGTACTTTTTCCATTCTCTAGTGCACTTAGTTTTTGCCTCCCTACACCTTTGGGTGAACCAAAGACTCGTTCTGGTCTTCCCATTACTTCTGTTTTCCTTGGGGACAAACCTCTCCTCTGCCTCTTTGCATTTGGTTGTCACATATTCCATCATTTCTTTTACTGGTTTTCCTGAAAATTCTCTTTCTCACTGAACGTCTTGTAGGAAGTTCCTCATGCCTGTGTAGTCCCCCCTTTTGTAGTTTCGTTTCTCCCTTCCTATTCCTGCTCCCCTCTCCACTTGTAGCTCAACTATATAATCAAAACACAGAACCAAATGATCACTAGCTCCAAGGGGCCTTTCATATGTGATATCCTCGATGTCCGAACTACTCAAGGTGAATACTAGGTCCAGTCTTGCTGGATCATCCCCACCTCTCTCTCTGGTAGTGTCTCTAACATGTTGATGCATGAGTTTTTCCAATACCACATCCATCATCTTGGCTCTCCATGATTCAGGACCCTCATGGGGTTCCAGGTTTTCCCAATCAATCTCCTTGTGATTGAAATCACCCATAACTAGTAACTTTGCTCTCCCCATGTGGGCTCTTCTGGCCACCTCGGCTAGTGTGTCTACCATTGTTCTGTTGCTCTCATCGTATTCTTCTCTTGGCCTCCTGCAGTTCTGTGGCGGGTTGTACATTACAGCAATTACCACCTTATGGCCCTCAGACTGAATTGTTCCTACTATGTAGTCCCTTTCGCCCATTCCATCCATTCCTTTCTTTTCCTCAAATCCCCACCAGTTCTTAATGAGCAGTGCAACTCCTCCTCCCCCTCTGCTCCCTCTATCTTTCCTGAGGAAAGATGTGTGTTAGTGAGAGGTTGTATATGTGCATGAGTGTGTGTGTACTCACATAATGGGAAGGAGTGAGAGCAGGAGAGAGGGATAGGGGGAACAGAGAGTGACAGATTAGAGGGAGCGGGTAGGGAGTTATAGATTTGAGGGAGTGGGTAGGGAATGATGGATTAGAGAGAATGGGTAGCGAGCGATGGATTAGAGGGAGTGGGTAGCGAGCGATGAATTAGAAGGTGTGGGTAGGGATTGATGGATTAGAGGGATTGGACGTGGAATGATGAATTAGAGGGATTGGGTTGGCAGGGATGGATTAGAGGGAGTAGTTAGGGATTGATGGATGAGAGGGAGTTGGTAGGGAGTTATAGATTAGAGGGGGTGGGCAGGGAGTGATGGATTAGAGGGAGTGGTTAGGGAATGATGGATTAAAGGAAGTTTTTAGGGAGTGATGGATTAAAGGGAATTGGTAGGGATTTATAGATTAGAAGGAGTGGGTAGGGAGTGATGGTTTAGAGCGAGAGGGTAGGGAGTGATGGATTATAGTGGAAATTAAATTAATAATGGATTGGAGAGAGCGGGTAGGGAGGGAGGGATTAGGGAGAGTGGGTAGGGAGGGATGGATTAGGGGGAGTGGGTAGGGAGGGATGGATTAGGTGGTGTGGGCATGGAGTGATGGATTAGGTGGTGTGGGTATGGAGGAATGGATTAGGGGGTGGGTAAGGAGGGATGGATTAGGGGGAGTGGATAGGGATGGATAGATTAGCGGGAGTGGGTAGGGAGGGATGGATTATGGGGAATGGGCTTGGAGTGGTGGATTAAGTGGAGTAGGGATGGATAGATTAGAGGGAGTAGGTAGGGAGGGATGGATTGGGTGGAGTGGGTAGGGAGGAATGGATTAGTTGGAGTGGGTAGGGAGGGATGTAGTCACTTGTTTCCTTCCATTCTTCAAAACTCTATTGGTTTTTGATGAACGGTGCAACAAACCCTCCCTTCCCCTTCTATTTTTTTTTTCCTTACCATCTGATGTCTGGTTGGAAAGATAGCATCTGTTATCACCCCCCTTGAACTTTGTTTTGAGAGTGCTGTGATGTCTGGGATGCTACCATGATTCGTTTGAGTAGCTCCTGACACATTTGTTATTTTGTCTGCGTCTTTTCCAGTACTGTATTCTGGGAGACCTGATACGATACTATGGGAGGCTTGTGTGAAGGGGAAGGTTGTGAGTGCGGATTGTGGTGTGTTTTGGGTTATTGTGTTTTGTTGTGGTTAAGTAGTAGGGGTTCAGGGTGTTCTGTGGGTGCTTCTGCCGCAGTTGTGTTTGCTGGTCCTGCCCAATCTGGGCTCCCCAGCCTATCTCTCTTTCCTGCCTCTTGGTTCTTCGTACCCTCTCTCAGTTTTCCCCTGCGTGTGTGTGTACTTACCTAATTGTAGTTGCAGGGGACGAGTCATAGCTCCTGGCCCCGCATGAGTGTGTGTGTGTTTCTGTCTGTCTTCTAGTTTTCACACGTGAATACCAGCACTGACATTGTTTACTGTTCAAAACAAATACGAACCGCCATGGAAGGTTCTCTATTTATTCTGTCTGTAAATATGTATACAGATGTTTAAGCATAAACAAATTTGTTTGTGTTTAGTTTTCATCAATGACCCTCGAACAAGCAAACTTTAGAAATTAATTTAATTAGGGTAAACAGTTTGCACACTTATAATTATGCCTTGTGTTCCAGCATGTTATTTATTATTATACAATTGAAACCCATAGTTTGTACATAAATCACAAACATGATAATCTTAGTACTACGTTAAGAGAGTTTCAAGATTAGGTTAGGTAAGGTTTGTCAGTAAACAGGACAAGTGTTTCCTGACGCGGGTCTTAGTTATATGATGACCCGCAGCTGGAGCTATAAATCATATGACCGAGGTTTCCGCTGGGTTACCGGTCCACCCCTCTAAAAATTATGGCTATGATTATAACCATATTAAGTACAGTTTTTCGAGATTAATATTGCATCATTATATGTATGTCTGTAGTTACAATCATATCTTCTTCTCTACACCACTAATTGTCCAAGTTCCCATAATATATACCCACTGTGGTGACTTCCGGTGAGCTATAGCACAACAGTAATTAAATGTGATTAACATTTATTGAAAGGAACTAACATTGCCACCCGCGACAACCAGTGACAACTTTAAAAATCATTATATTTTTTAATCTAATACTACATTGAAAGCACACTGCAAACAACAGAGAAAATCCATCATTGAAACGACAATTTTATGTGTAATAATCACTGAATTTTGTTCCAAAATGTATAATACAATTGCATTTACGACTCACTGCAGGGACATTATGCCGTAAACATCGATGGCACGTCATCAGCGAGAGGATTAACAAAAAAATATTTAGAAAAATGTATTTCAAATAATTTCGAAAAAATGTAACCTTTAAGTTTAACATAGTCTTATTACCATGATTATATTTATTTTCTGAATCTTTACACTATGAGAATTTGAAGCAAATTTGTGAAATATTTTATTTTTTGGAACTTAATATATCAAATGAGAATGTGGTTGTTGTTGTATCACAGCAAATATTGTCGTCAGTATTAATCGCTATTTCTAACACAATTAAGTCAAATAGAGGCAGCTTCATCATCTCCGAAGTATTATCAAGAATTCTCCTCAAAACAATAAACCCTGCCATCATATAGTTGCTGCTTCTGACACTACGTAAGAACATAACAGAGATGTTAAGTAAAAGGACACAAATGCAACTAATGTGAAATTTTATTGTGGCAACGTTTCGCTCTCCAGGAGCTTTTTCAAGCTGTTACAAGCGATACATGGACACAGATGGTATATATATACTCTCCAAGTGAGGTGTAATACTAGTGGTGGTAGAAGTAGTAGTGGTATAAGTTGTAGTAGTAGTAGTAATACAATAAGGTAGAACAATCAATTTGCACATGAGTAAAAGGTGATAAAAACAATTACTTGGGTAGTATAAAAATAGGTTAGTCAAATATTTCTGCTGGAGGTTGGAATAGAGAAGGCCTGTAGCAGTGTTCCACATCTATGATGTGCTTGTGTTGAATTAGCAGGAGAGACTATGTGATGGTAGGGTTTACAGTTTTCAGGAGGATTCTTGCTAAGACTTCAGAGATGGTGAAGCTGCCTTTGGTTGGTTTAATTGTGTTAGAAACAGCGATAAGTGTTGATTCAAGGCACTTGCGTCTGCGGAAATTAGTTTATTTTATTACTAGTCAGGCGTCTTTGAATTTCATGAGATGATTGTTGGAATTTCGGTGTTGTACGCAGGCGTTGTTCAGGTTATGGTACAATGATATGATACAAATGGTACAATGATATGATACATAGTTATTAAATGATTTTTTTGTAATCCCTATTAATTAAATTAATAAAAAAAAAAAAAAAGAGTGGTGGACCTGACTTAACTCAGTGAAGACGTGTCTTGTGTGCTCTCTGTGAATCTGAACAAGATGTCCTCTCTTGAAAAAACTCCCACCCAGCTGGGAAAGGAAAAAAACTGAAGGGGAGCTAAAACTTGAATCAACGACCCGACTGAGGAAAACAAGAGGATTCGTAGTAATCCTCCTGTTTAAATCCTCAAGCCAAAAAAGGAACCTGGACAGTGGCTGGATTGCATGGGACAAAATTAAAAATCAAGAGGATGGATGGGGAGGTAGAATTAACGAAGAAACCCGAAACCTGTTGTGGAAACATCGAACCGATTCTCCGGGGTTACCCGATGAATGTGATCACTACAGGG
>WNWK01024904.1:0-29136 GCA_009830355.1 Cherax destructor
TTATTCCTGGTATATGTAAATGACATGACGGACGGGATAGACTCAGAAGTGTCTCTATTCGCGGATGATGTGAAAATAATGAGGAGAATCACATCGGAATTAGGACCAGGCAGGGCTGCAAACAGACCTGGACAAGCTCGACATCTGGTCTAGCAGTTGGCTTCTCGAATTCAATCCCTCCAAATGCAAAGTCATGAGGATCGGAGAAGAGCAAAGAAGACCGCTGACAGAGTACAAGCTAGGCGGACAAAGGCTACAAACCTCGGCAAAGGAGAAAGACCTTGGAGTGAGTATAACGCCAAGCACGTCTCCGAGGCACACATCAACCAGATAACTGCGGCAGCATATGGGCGTCTGGCAAACCTTAGATTAGCGTTCCGTTACCTTAACAAGGAATCGTTCTAGACACTGTATACCGTGTACGTCAGGCCCATACTAGAATATGCAGCACCAGTCTGGAACCCACACCTGGTCAAACACGTAAGGAAACTAGAGAAAGTGCAAAGGTTTGCGACAAGGTTAGTTCCACAACTCAGGGGTCTGTCTTATGAAGAAAGATTGAGGAAATAGGACTAACAACACTGGAGGAAAGAAGGGTCAGAGGAGACATGATAACGACATACAAAATACTGCGGGGAATTGACAAGGTAGATAGTGACAGGTTGTTTCAGAGAGGGAACACAGAAACAAGGGGACACAACTGGAAGCTGAAGACTCAGATGAGTCAAAGGGATGTTAGGAAGCATTTCTTCAGCCACAGAGTAGTCAGGAAGTGGAATGGACTAGAGAAAGATATAGTGAAGGCAGGAACCATACATAGTTTTAAGACAAGGTATGATAAAGCTCATGGAGCAGGGAGAGCAGAGACCCAGTAGCAGACAGCGAAGAGGCGGGGCCAGGAGCTGAGTCTCGACCCCTGCAACCACAATTAGGTGAGTACAATTAGGTGAGTACACACACACACACACACACAAAGTCAAAATGATTTTCAAGGTAGAATCGGCTCGAAACAAAATCCTTCAGAAGATAGCACGATTAACGAACATACAGACATTCCAGAGGGTGTACTTTGACCATGACAGAACACAAGAAGAAAGGTAGAAACTGAAAGAAATGGTACAAAGATGCAAGGAGGAAAGAGAAGCAAAGACGGAGATGAGCATGAGAACCCACACTCAGAAGGAAGAGCAAATACAACCTCCCTCAGAACCACCTACAGAAAGATCTCAACAACGAAAAACCTAATGCAACCAACCAAACAATCTAACCCAAAACCCACACACTGTCCCCACTGCCCCCAATCCCCTCATCACAAATTCCACCACTACCAACCCCTCATAGTTCCCCACCAGATCTCCCATTCCCCCAACCCCAACGTTCTCCCAGACAACAGTTTTAGAAAGGAAGTTGAAGGTTTGGTATACGAATGTGGATGGAATAATAAGTAAATGTGAGGAGTGGCATGAAAAGGTCAAGGAGACGTCCCCAGACATGATAGCACTCACAGAAACGAAACTCATTGGGATGATAACTGATGAAATCTTTCAACCCAGATATCAGATCATGAGGAAAGATAGAGGGAACAGAGAGGGAGGAGGAGTTGCACTGCTCATTAAAAACCAATGGAGATTTGAGAAAATGGATGGAATGGAGGAAAGTCCTAGAACCAGTACTAATTTTGGTATGTGTGAGTGACATGACGGAAGGGATAGACTTAGAAGTGTCTCTGTTTGAGGATCAGGCAGGACTACAAAGAGACCTGGACAAACTACAAGCCTTTTCCAGCAACCGGCTTCTCGAATTTAACTCCGCCAAATTCAAAGTCATGAAGATCGGGGAAGAGCATAGAAGACCGCATACCGTGTATAGACTAGGTGGCCAAAGACTGCAAACCTCACTCATGGAAACTGCTAATTCGGCAGAAGACACCCTAAACGATTAAGACAGATTCGTCAGTTCGGCTTAATCGATAAGACGCACGACGTATATATTTACAACATAAAATGAAGACGTGATCAAGAACATTGGCAAAATATTTCAGTGATCATTTTCTCTGCATCATCTTCACCACTGTATTTTTCCAGGCTGTGATCGTCATCTCCTCGGCATTTTTTCAACTTTACTTCCTCTAGGCTGTTATCATTTCAGAAATACATTACCTAGCCTCCTTCAGGCTCTGGTCGTCATCTCAACCTCATCTACACCATCCACCTTTCTTGACTGTGGTCGTCAATCCTGCAGCATCACAACTTTACTTCCCAAGATTGTGGCTGTCATCTTAAAAGTATCACTTGTAGCTACCTCCTGGCTGTTTACTTTAGTCTGGCTCATTTCCACTGCTCGACCATTCTCAGGTAGAAGTTATCAATCATTATACCAGCATCACCACCTCCCTGTTTTTTCTAGGGTGTGGCTGCCATCTCATCACAATCGCCACCACTCTGCATCCCCAAGGCTGTGATTGTCATCTTAGTGGCATCTTCACTACTTAGCCTCCCTAAGGTTGTGGTCGTATTCTTAGAAGCATCACTACCACTCTGCTTTCCCTAGCCAATAGTCGTCATGTCAGAAGCATCTCCACGTCTCAGCTTCTCCCAGGCTATGGTCACCATCTCAGCATCATCTCCACGACTCATCCTTCCCCAGGCTATCCTTATTTCGGCAGTACCTCCTCCAGTCTGCCCTCCCAACAGTGAGGTCGCCATCTCAGCAGCATCTTTATAGCTCTGCATCCCCTCAGCCTGTAGTCGTCATATCAGCTGTATCTTCACCATTTTGCCTTCTCAAC
This sequence comes from Cherax destructor, assembly GCA_009830355.1. Taxonomy (NCBI): domain Eukaryota; kingdom Metazoa; phylum Arthropoda; class Malacostraca; order Decapoda; family Parastacidae; genus Cherax; species Cherax destructor. The sequence goes on from WNWK01024904.1 coordinate 2,789, forward strand.
TACTCTGCTACACCCAGGCAGTAGTCATCATCTCAAAATCATCTAGGCAAACATGCCTTTCCTAGGCTGTGGTCGTTATCTCAACTACACCTCAACCGCTCTGCTTCCTCCAGTCTGTTGTTATTATTTTAGAAGCATCTCAACCCCTGATTTCACCAGGCTGTGGTCATCTCTCAACAGCATATCAACTACCTTGCTTTCCCCAGGCTATGGTCGTCATCTCAGCAGCAACCCCACTACCTTGCTTCCCCCAGGCTGTGGTCGTTATCTCAACAGTAATTCCACTGCTCTGTTTCCCCCAGGCTATGGTCGTCTTCTCAGCGGCGTCACTACTGCTCAGCCTCCTCCAGGCTGTGGTCGTGATCTCAGCAGTAAGTCCACTGCTCTGCTTCCTGCAGGTTGTGGTCGTCATCTCAGCAGTATCACCACCACTCAGCCAGGCTGGGACGCACTTGATCTCATTTTGGAAGCATCGGAAAATAATCAAGGAGGAGCAGCGGGGCTCATTACCTGAGGCCACAACGAGCGAGGCGAGATTGTAATGGAAAATATCTTAGGTGGGTTGGCGGAGACAGTGTGTTGTGTCTGTCAGCCTCTCTTGCTGGTGAGATTTTATTTGTCTGGAGAAATCTGAAAATGTCTCCTCTAGTAGACCTTAGTCATACAATAATCTATCGCTGCCCTACCGGTTTGTCCTGTAATACCTTTGATATACCTTTGAAGAGTTTCGAGAATTTCTCTACTCTCTGAGCCCGGCCATGGGCCAGGCTCGTGACAATAGGTTTTGCAGTCCATATAGGAAACGAAGGATAACCAGGGTGCTGTCTCGGGATCTTCCTGCAGCATTATTCATACAGAAGGTAATACCACTGATGTCAAGAAATATTTTTATTATATATTATTATATTTGTTTTAAGAGACTACTAACTAGCATATGAAAATTATTTCATATACGAAAATATGATGAATTTATGAAGTGGATATGTTTATGCGAAAATCAATCGAAACATAACTAAAAAACTAAATGTAATTTATATTAGTATATTTAATAAAACTTACATCATTTATATTTTTGCCGTAATGTTCACATTGATTTCCGCTGATTTATCCAAAAAAATAATTCTGCTAATTCGATGTGATTATGCAGAAAATTCGTAGTTTGAAGATTAGAAGGAGGAAGTATTATACAAAGTGCTGAAGAGAGGTTGCTGAAGGTGGTTCGGACATTTAGAGAGGCTGGAACAAAACAAAATGACTTGGAGGACATGTAATTTTGAAGTGGAAGGAAAGTGCTGTTGGTACCATCCTAGGAAAGGTTGGAGGGAGGGTGTAAAGGAGGTTTTGAGTATAACGAGTATGAACTTCTAGCAAGCTTGCATGTTAGTGTTAGATACCAGTGAGAGGAGGCAAATGGTATTAATGATTAACTTTACATGCTGTGGGAGTGTGAACAAGGTAACATTTATGAAGTGAATCGGGGAAACCGGTTAGCCGACCTTGAGTCCTGGAGGTGGGAAATACAGCAGCTGAACTCTGAAGGAGGAATGAAGATATCCCCTCTTTCAAGACAGTTATAATTATGGAAGTAAATATTATATATATATATATATATATATATATATATATATATATATATATATATATATATATATATATATATATATATATATATATATATATATATGATAGATAGATAGATAGATAGATAGATAGATATATGTATGCCATTCCGAATGTGTAAAACTTGCTAATTTGGTTAAATAGTAACACTCTTCTTGCCGAATAAGGCAAGCGAATATTTTTGTCAGCAATTTTTTCTCAAATATCATTCTGAACCTAACGAAAAAAAAATACATTTCACTGTGTTTGTTTATTATTAATATACTGTAAACTTATCTAAAATATATTTCATTGGATTAAGCTAAATTAAATTGCGTTTGTTATAATAATGTTAGGTAAGTTTTCTAAGATTATTCTGGTACAAAATTGTTAAGTTTTTCATTAACATAAATGAAAAAAATATATCACCAAATGTATAAGATTTTTTTTTTAGAAAGGACTTAATTTTAAATGAGTTCTTGCTAATTGCCTTATGTTCAGATTGAGTTCCGCTGATTTATGGAGAAAAACATGTTTTAATTTTGACAATTCGGCAAGAAGAATCCTTGTTAATTATGATAACCTCTGCGATTCGGCTTAATCGGTGCGACATATTGTGCATATGTATTGTGTTCTCTGAAGCAGATATGTATCGTTTTCAAATGTTCTATCTCTCTCTTTCGCTGTCTGTCTGTCTGTCTGTCTGTCTCTCTCTCTCTCTCTCTCTCTCTCTCTCTCTCTCTCTCTCTCTCTCTCTCTCTCTCTCTCTCTCTCTCTCTCTCTCTCTCTCTCAGTTGCTCGCTCGTTCAATGTTCTAACAAGAAATCCTCTTTAATATATATTTACAAAGCAGTACAAAAAGTGTTAACAAGTTACCTAAGAAATTTTGCTACTTTAAAATGAATGGATTTCAGCCAAATTTGCAATTATATTTTTCAGAAAAGAGCTTTAATTACGCGCTATTATTGCAGGATTCGATAGCTAGTACTTTACGATTTGCTCTTAATTGAGGCAATAATTATATTTCTTAGCTAATTTGCATTTGTTCTTCCTGGAAATCATGTTCTACCTTCGCTCTCACTGAATTATTTTTTTTATTTTTCGAACGATGTGTAACTTTAAAAGGAAAAAAATATTCTGCATATTATGTATCTCCCATTTAGGAACTATGATAATAAATTGATGATGATAATAATAAGTAGAAGTATTTCAGTGACAGCGATAACTGAAAATTTATTGTGAGAAGAATAGTGCAGAGTGCGGCATAAGATTTAATTTATCTTAGAAAAATATTTGCCTAGAGGCGTCCTATAGCAGTTTCGGATTCAGATGTGATCCAATAAAAAGGAGAATAAGTCAAGTACCTTGGATCAAGAGCACTTCACCAGAATGAAGACACCCCACGAGAGGAGGCATATTTTAGTAATTTACTGTAAAATAATACATTTCCATTACTAGATTAAAAGTGAAAAAAATAGCACCAATGTATTTCAATTACATTTCCAAACTTCTTCTAATAAGGATATACGACTGTAGAACATCTGAAGCTGATCAGAAGAGGTTTTCCCAAGTTATCATTCTTAAATGAGAGTTGAATATTTGAAGCTGGTTGGAAAAGGTGCTCTGAATATATAAAGGAATACGTTAGAGGATGACAGTAGAAAACAAGAACACTGTACTGAGAATTTCACAGATCTGGCAGGAAAAACGTATGAAATTACCGTATTTAAGGATTACATAAACATGTGAATATTATTAAATAGGCAGAAAAAACGAGCTTTCAGTATTTCTCGTCTTTCTGTTTGATGTACAATTTAGTTTAAAACAATCTAAAATTTTGAAGGATATATCTTTTGTGCTTATTTTCTTGAGTCTATTTTCATATTTTTATCTTATTATAAAATAATCAACCAAATTAAACTTCCAGTTATGATAGACTATCACTGAGCGATTTAATAGATCAGAATAGGCATCATCTGGTTATACCATGGAAACTAATTTATTTTCTAAAATTCGGGAACAGAAATTGACAACCAACACTGAAAGTTTAAAGTTTATAGGTTTTCCTCAATTAACTGTTCTGAATGCAGCTATAGGAGAGGTGAGCAAGAAAATTGAAGGGTACAACACAGTGGGGGCAATCAGGCCAATCACTCGCGACGATACAGTTGCCCCGCAGGAATGCTGACACTGCTCAAGCACTTACAGAAAAGCACCCTACCAGGGAAACCAGGGGCACCAGCAGTTCTAAGAACCATGTCCCCACTGTGGAATCACTGTTTAAGACTCACACGTTCACAAAGCAGTTCTGTTGTTCTCGTCTGGTTTGCTGGGGGCTATAGCATTTAAAAGAACTGACTAATCCAATTATCGGGAAGATAGCAGAGACACAGCTGTCGAAGATCACAAGGTCTCATTGAGACCCTTTAAAAGATGAATTTAGGAATTAGGCCAATTGCAGTGGACAACACTCTTCGCTACATGGTCTCCAAAACCACTGTCTGAAGTACTCATGCAGATTGTATTAATATGTAATGTTCATTGTGTCCTTTTACTAAACATACTCTCACAGAGTCATCTATGATGCTTCAACCAAACCAGAGGGACTTTGGGGCCTCTCAAGGAAGTGAAACTGAAGTTCATGCAATATATGACCAGCCTGCCTGAGGATAATGCAGTGGTAACATTAGATTTCAAGAATGCATTTTATCTCCTGAAAAGAGACGTGGTATTAAAAGCAGTACAAACAAAATTCCCAGGTCTCTTCCCTTTTGTTTCAGCTTGATAAAACAATGTAAAATAGAGCAAATGAGAGGGTGGGTGAGATGTTATCAACAAATTCTGATGAGAAAGCCTAGGGAAAGAATGGATTTGTCAGTTAAAAATCGGAGAGGAGAGTTATTAAATGGAGAGATAGAGATATCGGGAAGATGGAGGGAAGATTTTGAGGAATTGTTAAATGTTGATGAAGACAGGGAAGCTGTGATTTCGTGTATAGGGCAAGGAGGAATAACATCTTATAGGAGTGAGGAAGAACCAGTTGTGAGTGTGGGGAAAGTTCGTGAAGCAGTGAGTAGAATGAAAGGGGGTAAGGCAGCTGGGATTGATGGAATAAAAATAGAAATGTTAAAGACAGGTGGGGATATAGTTTTAGAGTGGTTAGTGTTTTTATTTAATAAATGTATGGAAGAGGGTAAGGTACCTAGGGATTTGCACAGAGCATTCATAGTTCCTTTGTTGAGTATACCTGGTAAAGTGTATGGTAGAGTTATTATTGAAATAATTAGGAGTAAGACGGAGAGCAGGATAGCACATGAACAAGGAGGCTTTAGGAAGGTTAGGGGGTGTGTAGACCAAGTGTTTGCAGCGAAACATATAGGTGAACAATATTTAGATAAGGGTAAAGAGGCGTTTGTGGCATTTATGAATTTGGAAAAGGCATATAATAAGGTGGATAGTGGGGCAATGTGGCAGATATATCAAATAAGAGGTTGGTTATTGAAAGCGGTGAAAAGTTTTTACGAGGATAGTGACGCTCAGGTTAGAGTATGTAGGTGTGAGGGAGATTATTTCCCAGTAAAAGTAGGCCTTAGACAGGGATGTTTATGTCACCGTGGTTGTTCAATATATTTATAGAAAGGAGTTGTAAGAGAAGTGAATGCTGGATGTTGGGAGAAGATGTAGAGGTTAAAGATAAAGAATCGGACACAAAGTGGGAATTGTCACAGTTGCTCTTTGCTGATGACACTGTGCTTTTGGAGGATTCTGAAGAGAAGTTGCAGAGGTTGGTGCATAAGTTTGGTAGTGTATGTAAAAGAAGGAAATTAAAGTGAATATAGAAAAGAGTAAGGTGATGAGGATAGCAAAAAAATAGATAACGGAAGATTGGATATCAGATTGGAGGGAGAAAGTATGGATGAGGTGAATGTGTTCAGATATTTAGGAGTAGCTGTGTTTGCAGATGGGTCTATGAAGAATGGGTTGAATCATAGAATTAACGAGGGAAAAAGGTGAATGGTGCACTGTGGGCTTGTGGAGACAGAGAACTTTATCCATGAAAGCAAAGAGGAATGATGAGAGTATAGTTATACCAACACTCTTGTATGGGTGTGAGACATGGGTTGTGAATGTTGCAACAAGGAGAAGGCAGGAGGCAGTAGAGATGTCATGTCTGAGAGCAATGTGTAGTGTGAATATAATGCAGATAATCCGTAGTTTGAAGATTAGGAGGAGGTGTGGGATTACCAAAAATATTATCCAGAGAGCTGAGGAGGGTTATTGAGATGGTTTAGATATATAGAGAGGCTGGAAGAAAATAGAATGACTTCGAGAGTGTATAAATCTGTAGTGTAGGGAAGGCAGGGTTGGGGTCCGCCTAGTAAAGGTTGGAAGGAGGGGGTAGAGGAGGTTTCGTGTTCGAGGGGCTTGGACTTCCAGCAAGCGTGCGTGAGCGTGTTAGATAGGAGCGAATGGAGACAAATGGTTTTAGGACTTGACGTGCTGTTTCAGGAAACCAGCAGGCTGGACATGATTCCCGGAGATGTGAAGTACAGTGCGGCACTCTGAAGGAGGGGCGTTGTTAATGTTGCAGTTTGTAGCTGTAGTGTAAGACGCCTCTGGCAAGACAGTGATGGAGTGAGCGATGATGAAAGTTTTTCTTGATATATATATATATATATATATATATATATATATATATATATATATATATATATATATATATATATATATATATATATATATATATATATGAATCCCGAATAGGTTAAACTTGCTATTATGGCTTAAATTGCAATACTCTTCTTGACAAATATGGCAAGCAAAACTTACATATGCATCATTTTGCAAAAAACATTCCAAAGGTAACGAAAAATGTATTTCACTGTAACTAATTTGCGCTTTTATAATAAGGTTAGATAAGTTTTCTATGGTTCTTTTGGTACAAATTTATGAATTTTTACATTAACATAAAATAAAAAATATATCTTTAAAGGTATAAGAAAATTTTAGAAAGGATTTAATTGAGGTCTTGCGAAATGAGCAGTTCTACCTATTCGGCACATGTATATGTATATATATATATATATATTATTATATATATATATATATATATATATATATATATATATATATATATATATATATATATATATATATATATATATATATATATATTAACTTTATAAAATTGGGTTGTCTGAATGTGCGTGGATGTAGTGCGGATGATAAGAAAGAATGATTGCCGATGTTATGAATGAAAAGAAATTGGATGTCCTGGCCCTAAGCGAAACAAAGCTGAAGGGGTAGGCGAGTTTCAGTGGGGAGAAATAAATGGGATTAAGTCAGGAGTATCTGAGAGAGTTAGAGCTAAGGAAGGGGTAGCAATAATGTTGAAGGATCAGTTATGGAAGGAAAAGAGGAATATAAATGTTGTAAATTCAAGGATTATGTGGATTAAAATAAGGGTCGGATGCGAAAAGTGGGTCATAATAAGCGTGTATGCACCTGGAGAAGAGAGGAGTGTAGAGGAGAGAGAGATTTTGGGAAATGTTAAGCGAATGTATAGGAACTTTTGAACCAAATGAGAGAGTAATTGTGTAGGGACCTAAATGCTAAAGTGGGAGAAACATGCAGAGAGGGTGTAGTAGGTAAGTTTGGGGTGCCAGGTGTAAATGATAATGGGAGCCCTTTGATTGAACTTTGTATAGAAAGGGTTTAGTTATAGGTAATACATATTTTAAGAAAAGAGGATAAATAAGTATACAAGATATGATGTAGGGCGTAATGACAGTAGTTTGTTGGACTATGTATTGGTAGATAAAAGACTGTTGAGTAGACTTCAGGATGTACATGTTTATAGAGGGCTACAGATATATCAGATCACTTTTTAGTTATAGCTACAGTGGGAGTAAAGGTAGATGGGATACAAGGAAAATAGAATCAGTAAGTAAAAAGAGGTGAAGGTTTATAAACTAAAGAGGAGGCAGTTAGGGTAAGATATAAACAACTATTGGAGGATAGATGGGCTAGTGAGAGTGTAGGCAATGGGGTCGAAAATGTATGGGGTAGATTTAAAAATGTAGTGTTAGAGTGTTCAGCAGAAGTTTGTGGTTACAGGCGAGTGGGTGCGGGAGGAAGAGGAGCCCATTGGTGGAATATGATGTAAAGAGAGTAGTAAGGAGAAAAAGTTAGCATATGAGAGGTTTTACAAAGTAGAAGTGATGCAAGGAGGGAAGAGTATATGGAGAGAAAAAGAGAGGTTAAGAGTGGTAAGCAATGTAAAAAGAGAGCAGATGAGAGAGTGGGTGAGATGTTATCAGCAAATTTTGTTGAAAATAAGAAAAAGTTTTGGAATGAGATTAATAAGTTGAGGAAGCCTAGAGAACAAATGGATTTGACAGTTAAAAATAGGAGAGGAGAGTTATTAAATGGAAGTTAGAGGTATCGGGAAGATGGAAGAATATTTTGAGATTTGTTAAATGTTGATGAAGACAGGAAGCTGTGATTTCGTGTGTAGGGCAAGGAGGAATAACATCTTGTAGGAGTGTGGAAGAGCCAGTTGTGGGTGTAGGGAAGTTCGTGAGGCAGTGGTAGAATGAAAGGGTAAGGCAGCTGGGATTGATGGGATAAAGATAGAAATGTTAAAAGAGTGGGGATATAATTTTGGAGTGGTTGGTGCTATTATTTAATAAATGTATGGAAGAGGGTAAGGTACCTAGGGATTGGCAGAGAGCGTGTATTGTTCCTTTGTATTAAGCAAAGGGGACAAAAGAGAGTGCAAAAATTATAGGGAATAAGTCTGTTGAGTATTACCTGGTAAAGTGTATGGTAGAGTTATTATTGAAAGAATTAAGAGTAAACAGAAAGCAGGATAGCAGATGAACAAGGGGCTTTAGGAAAGGTAGGGGTGTAGACCAAGTGTTTACAGTGAAACATAGTGAACAGTATTTGGATAAGGTAAAGATGTTTTTGTGGCATTTATGGATTTGGAAAAGGCGTATGATAGGGTAATGGGGCAATGTGTGATGTTGCAGGTGTATGAATAGGAGGAAAGTTACTGAAAGCAGTGAAGAGTTTTATGAGGATAGTGAGGCTCAGGTTGAAGTGTGTAGGAGGAAGGGACTATTTCCAGTAAAAGTGGAGCCTTAGACAAGGATGTGTATGTCACCGTGGTTGTTCAATATATTTATAGATGGGGTTGTAAGAGAAGTGAATGCGAGGTCTTGGCAAGAGGTGTTGGGCTAAAAGATAAAGAAGCAAATACAAAGTGGGAGTTGTCACAGTTGCTTTACTGACACTGTGCTGGGAGATTCTGAAGAAGCTGCAGAGGTTGGTGGATGAATTTGGTAGGGTGTGTAAAAGAAGAAAATTGAAAGTGAATATAGGAAAGAGTAAGGTGATGAGGATAACAAAAAGAATAGGTGACAAAGATTGGATATCAGATTGGAGGAGAGAGTATGGAGGAGGTGAATGTATTCAGATATTTGGGAGTGGACATGTCGGCGGATGGGTCTATGAAGGATGAGGTGAATCATAGAATTGATGAGGAAAAGGGTGAGTGGAGCACTTCGGAGTCTGTGGAGACAAAGAACCTTGTCCATGGAAGTAAAGGGAATGATGAGAGTATAGTTATACCAACGCTCTTATATGGGTGTGAAGCATGGGTGATGATTAACACATCGGCCGTTTCCCACCAAGGCAGGGTGGCCCGACAAAGAAAAACTTTCATCATCATTCACTCCATCACTGTCAGTAATATCTACTGAAGCAATCCTAGCTATGTTATATGTCTGATCCATTTGTTACTTGTGACATCAGAGGCCCACGCAGTGCGCACGCAGACCCAAGCGTCATTCTCACTCTCGTCGTAGGCTTAGAACTGAACAGAGGTGCTGGGGCCTACCTCCGTCCTCACTTACTCAATATACGCATTACCATCCATCCGAGTGTTTCCCTCGATCACCTTTATCTCCAGGAACCCATTCTGATAAATGGTGTCCAACAGTGGGCCCATAATTCTTTCGATTATGGTGATTCAGGAAGATAGAATTCCACAAAGCCAGCAGGCATCTTGTGTTCCAGTGTGTTGGCCTATCCACGCTACCAACTCCAAGTCAACATTCGTCAGCCTGTCTACAATATTTCCTGGTCAGCTAAGTGCCTTATCTCTTATTTGTTAAAACCTACGAGGGGTAGACCCAGGTTTTGCAAATTAACTACGTGATAAGTCAGTTTGTGAGAGGAGAGTGACCAAGCCAGCCAAGTCAAGAGTCCAAGCCATCGTACCTGTCCAAGTCAGCCTAGCCTTAAGCCAGAAAGAATAACCCAGCTGAGCATGTGTACTTAAGCCAGCAAGACTAACCCAGCAAGCCACGTGAGTCCACGCATTCCTATCGTCCTTGTACTCCAGTGTATCGCTGTTCTGAGTGATAATACCATCCCTGTGGTATTCTGTGTGTGTTCCAAGCTTTACATTCGCGTGGGATCAAGCCCGAACGTGTGGGACCACGTGAGTCAGGCACTCACTGCCCTGCACCCCGCTCACCCAGCCACCCAAACAAACACAACGCCATTACCCACGTGTGTCTTATTTTGCCCTTATTCTGGGTCATGCAAGCATTCTATTGGCTACGAATCGGGTCGAGAGTCCTGAGTGTGTTTCTTCGTACCTGTGCGCTAACGATGTAAAGCCTAGATTCGTAGTTCTTCGTATTTAAGCGCAAATTCTTCGAGAATCACCGTGACGACGCCAGCCCAGGCAAGAATATCTCTACTACCATCACCCTCTCTAGCTTCAATCATCGCTAACAACGTTCTACAGCCTAGAGACATTTATTTTATTTTCTTGTTTTCAGATAATTAGACACATTTGCGAGTGCTTGAAACAATTTTGCTCATTATTATGAACCTTGTGTTATCCTGGGACTTGTGATTCCATTATAGACCGTGTTATGTGTTAAACTCTTTACTTGCATTAATTTTCGAATTTTCCTAGTATCGTCTCTGATTAATAAATGTGTCATATTTCATTTTTATTGTGTTGTGTTTTACCACATCTGCAGTAAGTATAGTTTTACTGAGTATTGTGTGCAGTTTAAATCAGTTATCCCTTGTGTTATTCCTCTTATTATTGTTGTGTTCCAATAATTTTGTCTGTTAATTCTTGTGATGAATTAAGTGTTCTATCCCAGAGTTATTATTCAGTTCTTTACCATTGTTCATGTTTTATTTGTGTAATTAATTTTGCTTGTCACAGTAACTATATATACTTTTTGTTTTGTTTTTGTTCTTCCCAGTTACTGAATTACATTTTAATTCAGTGTGTATCACTATTTTTCTATGCAAGTGTCTTATTTGTTTTATTTCCACAGATCTTGTAGTATTGTATATGTCAAGATATATATATTTCTGTTTCATTTATCATAACAAGTTTACTCACTGATTCCACCTGTGAGTTATCTTTGATGTTTGTACTCCAGCTCCTGTAAGTGTTATCTTATGTCTTGTTAAATATCTTGTTCATTTTTGTCTTTGTTCATGCTGAAGTGTTTGAACAAGTTCACTCTTAAGTTTGATTAGAGTCAGTGTTCTTAGTGAATTGTTTTAGTATTTGTTTCATTGAGTTACCTTGCTTTGCTTGCAAAGAAAAAAATTTCCCCAGTGCAATTTTGACTATTGATAATTCCTACAGCTGATTTTGTGCAATTTAACTTTTGCAGTATTCAATTTTGCTTTCATCAATTTTTATTGTGTTTACTTATGTGTTCAAGTAATTTGTCATTCTTTCAAGAGTAATCAGTAATACTTTAGTGAAATTTTCCCAGTGATTTAAGAAGTAAAGTTACCTTCATTATTGCCAGTGAATATTTTAATTGTTTTGTGCAATTCTCCCTTTTAGTATGTTGTTTATCAGATTGTTGCTCTTCCCATAAGCATTATTGAAATTCCTATAATTATTTTTGAATTGATTTTTTTTTAATTTGTTGCAATTTTTGTTGGCATTTAAGTAAAGAAAACTTACCTTCCAGTTAATTCAAGTTAAAGTAAGATTTGTGAATATAAATGTGTTAATTTTCTTGCCTAGTCAATTTTCAGTAAGTTTTCCTTGCTTTAAGTGTATCTCGTGCAATTCTAGTTACTTATGCAGAGTAGTTAAAATCCTTAATATCAGTTAAGCTATATTGTGCTGTATACTTCTTTTATTCTTTTCTTTTAAATTCTTGTTCATTTGCCTGAAATTATGTCTCAAGTAAATTCATGTGATAATGATGTGTGTGCTGCTACTCAGAGCTATAATTATAATGAGTCAGTAAAAAGTTCTTATAGCCCCTTAATGATTGAAAGACAGTATATAGCTTTTGAGCAATGTGTTTATTCGCCCAGCTTGTATCTGAGAATTGCCACAGTGATGCGGAATGTGAAGTTCAGATTAGTTCTTGTGGATATGTGCCTTATTTGTTAACGTAGCCGAGTGGTCAGGCACTAGTAATACTGTCACTCCTGTCTGGAATTCAGCCCCTACAATATCTTGCATGCAAGATAGCGTTCAGTCAGCTCGAGTGCCTGAGGATACTCAGATTACCTTGAGTGCTGAGCCTATCCTTGCAATGTTGCTAGTTCAAGTAGTAGTTCCTCTCCAGAGGACGCTTTGTTGAAGAAAGACTACGTGAATGAGTTATACCATCTCTCGCTGATGCACAAGCAATTGCAGAAAGTTGTTTCTGTTGCTAGTGTATTAGCTAGAGTGCCAGTTGTTGTCCCTCGTGTTCCAGATAGTGATCTTATCCCAGTTGACAGTAAATCCTTGTAAAGTAAAGAGTCGTGTGTCGAACAATTATTACCTGCAGTAAGAGATAGTGAGACCCGTTTCTCCTTTGCTAATATTTCGTGTTATAGAGTTAGCTATTTCAGCCGGGGAGAGTTCAATCCACTCCACCGAGTTTGTTCATTCCTTCAGTAGGAAAGTGATTATAAGCCTTGAGCTAAAGATAGAAAATCAGAAAATCTAGTTTAGAACTGAAGTTATTGACTGTGTGTTTTGTTATTAGATTTCCAGCATCTAGTAAGATTTTTGTGTGTGTGAGGGAAAAGTCCATAGATAGGAGTGATGAAGTGTGAAGGTATGTAGAGTGATGGTTGAATGGTAGTTTGCTTGTTGAGGTGGGGTGAGTGTCTAGCTCTCGCTATTTCTTCCCCCCCTTTTCCACCTGGTGAGAGGTGTAATGCTAAGCTCCGGCCACAGGTTGAAATGACTCAACTGACCACGCCCGACCTCACTTCCTCTGTTTCCGCACGAATCATCGGATTCAAGGCTGAGTGGGGAGGCCGGCGTACTCACCAAGTGAGAAACAGTGATTAACACCAATTCTTCACTAGGCCAGTAGTTCCTAAGTCCACACTCTAGAAACCTCAGGCAACTGTACTTTACCAGGGGACAGCCTTCACCTGAGTCCCTGATATCATTTGTGACATTGTGGATGTGGAAAACTGTTGGATTTTTGGGAAACATCGATGCAACAACAACAACACCACCACCACGGAGTCTAACATGGATTCATTGCTTCTGTGTTAACAAGATCAACAAATATGTAAATATCTAGCTTTGGATCAGATATATATATTTTTTTGTTTTCATTTTTCATTTTTCTTAAGATAGGATTATTATAGTCATATTTACGTATTTATTATTTACATTTCTTTGTATTAAAATAAAGTGTTTATTTTTCTTGTTATTTTTGTCTTTTTCTATTATACTTTTCCTAAGAAGACTGGCAACAACCTTCACAGTGTGTTCAAGCTCTTTCCGAGTTCTGAGTTTTAACAGTATGACCCGTGTGCACCGAGTCTATTTTTCTGTTAAAATTTCTTCTCTGTAAATATTTATTCTCCCTCAGAATTCGCAGAGTGCATGAATACAGATTGATCGATCGATTTTATCAGTTGAAATTGTATAATAACTTGAAATGCATTGCATATTATATTCAGAGAGACCCATTACAAATTAAATCAAGAACCGTCAAATCAAGAACCATTACTTTAAGAATTGTGATAGTAGATCAGTTATTACTATCTATTCAGTCAATGTAATCCTGTTATAATTTTCTTGATTAGTTCTAAGTTATAAATGTGTTTGCTATTGTATAGAATCACCCCAGTATCACCTGCCTGTCCAGTTTATAGAGATGTATTGTATGCCGAGACGTCATACGTAACATGGTCGAGCTGTCAGTAATATGTATTGAAGCAGATTGATACACTTATGTAGTATTATAAGTAATCCTAGCTATGTTATATGTCTGATCCCTTTGTTACTTGTGACGTCAGAGGCCACGCGCATGTGCGCAAGCAGACCCAAGCATCATTCTCACTCTCGTTGTAGGCTTAGAACTGAACAGAGGTGCTGGGGCCCACCTCCTTCCTCACTTACTCAATATACACGTTACCATCCATCCGAGTGTTTCCTTTGACCACCTTTATCTCCAGGTGAGCAGTTCTACCTATTCGGCACAACATGTATATATAATATTTTTCTTTATTAACACATCGGCCATTTCCCACCAAGGCAGGGTGGCCCGACAAAGAAAAAATTTCATCATCATTCACTCCATCACGGTCTTGCCAGAGGCGTGCTTACACTACAGCTACAAAACTGCAACATTAACACCACTCCTTCAGAGTGCTGGCACTGTACTTCCCATCTCCAGGAATCAAGTCCGGCCTGCCAGTTTTCCTGAAACCCTTCATAAATGTTACCTTAACTACACTCCAACAGCACGTCAAGTCCTAAAAAAACATTTGTCTCCATTCGCTCCTATCTAACACGCTCACGCACGCTTGCTGGAAGTCCAAGCCTCTCGCATACAAAACCTCCTTAACCCCTTCCCTCCCTTTTCTAGGCCGACCCCTACCCCGCTTTCCCTCCACTACAGATTTATACACTAGAAGTCATTCTACTTTGTTCCATCCTTTCTATATGTCCAAACCATCTCAACAACCCCTCCTCAGCTATTTGGATAATAGTTTTGGTAATCCCACACCTCCTCCTAATCTCCAAACTACGGATTCTCTGCATTATATTCACACCACACATTGCCCTCAGACATGACATTTCCACTGCCTCCAGCCTTCTCCTTGTTGCAACATTCACAACCTATGTCTCACACCCATATAAGAATGTTGGTATAACTATACTCTCATACAGTCCCCTCTTTGCTTTCATGGATAAAGTTCTCCGTCTCCACAAGCTCCTCAGTGCACCACTCACCTTTTTCCCCTCGTTAATTCTATGATTCACCTCATCCTTCATAGACCCCTCTGCTGACACATCCACTTCCAAATATCTGAACACATTCACCTCCTCCAGACTCTCTCCCTCCAATCTGATATCCAATCTTCCGTTATCTAATTTTTTGTTATCCTCATCACCTTACTCTCTCCAATATTCACTTTAATTTCCTTCTTTTATATACCCTACAAAACTCATCCACCAACCTCTGCAACTTCTCTTCAGAATCCCCCAAAAGCACAGTGTCATCAGCAAAGAGAAACTGTGACAACTCCCACTTTGTGTTAGATTATTTATCTTTTAACCCCACACCTCTTGCCAAAACCCGAGGATTCACTTCTCTTACAACTCCATCTATAAATATATTGAACAACAACGGTGACATCACACATCCCTGTCTAAGGCCTACTTTAACTGAGAAATAATCTCCCTCTCGCCAACATTCTCTAACCTGAGCCTCACTATTCTCGTAAAAACTTTTCACCGCTTTCAATAACCTACATCCTATTCCATACATTTTCAACATCTGCCACATTGCCCCCCTATCCACTCTATCATATGCCTTTTCCAAATCCACAAATGCCACAAACACCTCTTTACCCTTATCTAAATATTGTTCACCTATATGTTTCACTGCAAACAAGTGGTCTACACACCCCCTACCCTTATTAAAGCCTCCTTGTTCATCTGTTATCCTGCTCTTTGCTTTACTCCTAATTCTTTCAATAATAACTCTAACATACACTTTACCAGGTATACTCAACAGACTAATTTCCCTATAATTTTTACACTCTCTTTTGTCCCCTTTACCTTTATACAAAGGAACTATGCATGCTCTCTGCCAATCCCTAGGTACCTTACTTTCTTCCATACATTTATTAAATAAAAACACTAACCACACTAAAACTATATCCCCACCTGCCTTTAACATTTCTATCTTTATCCCATCAATCCCAGCTGCTTTGCCTCCTTTCATTCTACTCACTGTCTTATGAACTTCCCCCACACTCACAACTGGTTCTTCCTCACTCATAGAAGATGTTTTTCCTCCTTGCCCTATACACGAAATCACAGCTTAACTATCTTCATCAACATTTAACAATTCCTCAAAATATTCCCTCCATCTTCCCGATACCTCTAACTCTTCATTTATTAATTAACTCTCCTCTCTTATTTTTAACTGACAAATCCATTCTTTCCCTAGGCTTTCTCAACTTATTAATCTCACTCCAAATCTTTTTCTTATTTTCAACAAAATTTGTTGATAACATCTCACCCACCCTCTCCTTTGCTCTCTTTTTACATTCCTTCACCACTCTCTTAACCTCTCATTTTCTCTCCATATACTCCTCCCTCTTTACATCACTTATACTTTGTAAAAACCTCTCATATGCTAACTTTTTCTCTCTTACCACCCTTTATTGTGGTTTCATTCACAGTCCTCTGTGTCCGCTCGGATCATCGGATTCAAGGCTGAGTGGGGGGCCGGCGTACTCACCAATTGAGAAACAGAGTAACCACCACCGATTCTGCACTACACCAGTAGTACCTCAGTACACACTAGAAACATCAGGCAACTGGACGTCACTAGGGGACAACTTTCAACTGAGTCCCTGACATCATTGGTGACATTGTAACAGTTTGGAAGACTGTTGGATTTGTGGAAAACATCGAGGCAACAACAATACCACCACCACCACGGAGTCATCACCGGGATTCATTGCTTCAGTGATAAGACCACAGCTGTAAATATTTAGCTTTGAATCATATATATATTTTTTGTTTTCATTTTTCATTTTTCTTTAATATAGGATTATTATAATCATATTTACGTATTTATTATTTAAATTTCATTCTATTAAAATAAAGTGTTTATTTTTCTTGTTATTAGTCTTTTTCTATTATACTTTTCCTGAGAAGATTGGCGACAACCTTCACACTCACTTGGCTCAAAAGTTCCTACACACTCGCTTAACATCTCCCAAAATCTCTCTCTCTCCTCTACACTCTCTCTTCTCAAGGTGCATACACACTTATTATGACCCACTTTTCACATCCGTCCCTTATTTTAATCAACATAAACCTTGAATTTATACATTTATGTTCCCTTTTCTCTCTCCATAAATGATCCTTCAACATTATTGCTGCCTCTTCTTTAGCTCTAACTCTCTCAGATACTCCTGAATTAATCCCATTTATTTCTCCCCACTGAAACTCGCCTACCCCCTTCAACTTTGTTTCGCTTAGGGCTAGGATATCCAACTTCTTTTCATTCATAACATTAGCAATCCTCTCTTTCTTATCCTCCGCACTACATCCACGCACATTCAAACATCCCAATTTTATGAAGTTTATCTTGTATTTAGTAATTTATACAGGATAAGGGGTTACTAGCCCATTGCTCCCGACATTTAGTTGCGTCTTACGACACGCATAGCTAACGGAGGAAGAATTTTGTTACACTTTCCCATGAAAATAAGCAGAAATAAACATGAACAAGAACTAGGAAGCAAAATAGAAGAAACAAACTGAGGGGTTAGTATATATATGCTTGTACATGCATGTGTAGTGTTACCTAAGTAGAAGTAGGAAGACATACCTGCAACCTTGCATGTTTATGAGACAGAAAAAGAGACCAGCAATCCTACCATCATGCAAAACAATTACAGGATTATGTTATATTTCACACGTCACATAAATATATATATATATATATATATATATATATATATATATATATATATATATATATATATATATATATATATATATATATATATATATATATATATATATATATAGTATATATGGGATTAGGTAAAACTTGCGATTTTGGCTTAAATAGCAACGCTCACCTTGCCATATAAGACAAGTGAAAATTTGTGTATGCAATAATTTCGCCAAATTCATTCTGAATATATCGAAAAAAATATATTTCATTGTGTTTGTTTATTATTAAATTAATGTTAACGTATCTAAAATATATTTAGTTGGGTTAATCTAAATTAAATTGTGCTTGTTGTAATAAGGTTAGGTAGGTTTTCAAAGTTTCTCTTGGTACAAAATTATAAATTCTTACATTTACATAAATGAAAAAAATATATCTTTAAACGTATAAGAGAAAATTTTAGAAAGGACTTAATTTTAGATGAGTTCTTGCTAATTGACCAGTTTTACCTAATCGGCACGACATATATATATATATATATATATATATATATATATATATATATATATATATATAATATATATATATATAATATATATATATATATATATATATATATATATATATATATATATATATATATATATATATATATACCCTGGCTGTTAGTTGTCCAACGCGACGAGAGGTACTGAAGAAAACACAAGAAGCAAACTAGAAAAAGTCACAGCAAAAGTCCCCCACCTATGCTGCTATCGCCAAGATCCAGGCAGACACCACCAAGATTCTCAAAGCCACACTACCATCAACCAACACAGTCGTCACACCACCAACAATGGACACCACCAAAATCCAGTACTGCATGATATATGCCCACATGGCCAACATGGCGAATCCAGACTCTTTCAACACTGTCATCAACGGGATTTTTGAGCTAAACAATATGCCCAAGTTCAACTTCCCAGACTCACCACCATCAGCTGACATTATCAAGTACACCAGTGCGCCACTGAACATCACAACGCCTGCTCAACCAACACCACCTCCACCACCACCACCTCAAGCTCCTCCCTCCGCCATGGAGATGGACCAATCAGAGACCGTGCAGACGCCGACACCACCAGCACCTGCCACCACCACTACAACACTCTTAGAGGCTACTGCAGTCACAACTGAATCTCCACCACTCAAGAAATCGAAAATATTCACAGAAGAGAAAACATCCCAACACATATCATTCAATGGTGCCGGCTTCTACACAGCTGATGCAAGTGGAGGCGACCTACACTTAATTGAATTACACACACGACTGCTAAATAGCAAAGTCAAGTACGCTACTATACCACTACCTGACGGCGAATATCCAAGTAAGGTACTGACACTCGCTGAGGTCCTAAAGGGAGTTTCAGAGGCAATAACAGGCGCACAATATTTCAACTCCAGAGTTCTCGTTGACGTCATGAACAAAGCCACGTTCAAGAAGCTAACAAATGGCTCCCGTCAATAGACATACTCCAGGGAAACCCCGACATAACCCAGCACCTCATCACCTAATAAATACCATATAGCAAGCTGCCCTGCCCTCCCTTGTCAACCCAAGCCAGAGACCAGCATTGCCACCAGGCAGCACTTCCCAAGAGTGTAGCAGCCGGATCAACCAGCCTCTCCATGTCTTCTACATCGCCTGCAAATTCCTGATCTCCAGCTCCTGTCCACTATAGCTCCGCAGCTGGGTTAAGCCCTGGCACTTTATCTACGACTCAAGACCTTCCTCTCACCGACTACACTTCAGCTGTCCACACTTCCCCGCTCACCCCCATCGTGGGTCTTACCTAAACTTAATCTGATCTATGAGAGAGGCGCGAGAGGGTATTACTCACGCTACCATACTCTGAGAAACCTTTCCCTAATTTCTCTTGTTGCTGCCTTTGCAATACCGCACAGCTCCTGATGACACATTGAGAAGGGTGAAAGTACTTGAGCTGAAGATTACCATCCCCGTGGCTTGTCTTGCATTGTTAAGGTTGCCTGTTTGCGAATGTTTGCATATATTTATGTCGTGAGGAATAAGAAGAACTGGTCAATTACCAAGAACTAACTTAAAATTAAGCTCTTTCTAGTGGAGTGGAGGCAAAAGCGAAAGGAGCTGGGAAGAGAGACACAGACAGAATCAGCAGATATCAACCAGAGCAGGGCAGAGCAACAAGAGCGAGCACACACAGACCCATCCTCAGAACCCCCAAAACCAAACACGCTATCCCAATACAGACCACAATCCACACTTGCATCCCCCACCCCACACTATGCTGTAGAATCCCGCAGCACACCGCCAGGGACCCCGCCCCCACAGACCCCCAAAACACAGTGTTGGAGAGGAAACTGAGTGTATGGTACACAAACGCTGATGGAATAACGAATAAGTGGGAGGAGTGGCATGAAAGAGTCAAAGAGGCGTCACCGGACATCATAGCCCTCACTGAAACAAAGCTCACAAGGATGATAACAGATGCCATCTTTCCAACGGGATATCAGATCCTGAGGAAAGACAGAGGGAACAGAAAGAGTGGAGGAGTGGCACTGCTGATCAAAAACCGATGGGATTTTGATGAGCTGGAGAGAGGAGACAGAGGAGAAGCAGGAGATTATATAATAGGAACACTTCAGTCCGGATGTATAACCCACCACAAAACAGCAGAAGGCCAAGGCAAGAGTATGATGAGAGTAATAGAGCGATGGTTGACACACTGGTAGAAGTGGCCAGAAGGGCTCATGCGAACAGGGCGAAGCTACTGATCATGGGTGACTTCAACCATACGGAAATCGATTGGGAGAACTTAGAGCCACATGGGGGCCACGAAACGTAGAGGGCTAAGATGATGGAGGTGGTACTGGAAAATCTCATGTACCAACACGTAAGGGACACTACCAAAGAGAGAGGAGAGGATAAACCAGCGAGACTGGACCTAGTATTCACCTTGAGTAGTGCAGATATTGAGAGCATCACATATGAAAGCCCCTTGGGGTCAGTGATCATATGGTTCTAAGCTTCGAATACATGGTAGAGTTACAAGAGGAGGGGAAGCAGGAAGGGCAGGACGAATGAAGCCAAACTACAAGAAAGCGGAATACGTAGGCATGAAGAACTTCGTGCACGGAGTTCAGTGGGACAGAGAGCTGACAGGGAAGTAGTAAACGAGATGATGGAATATATGACAACAATTTGCAAGGAAGCTGAGGAGAGGTGTATACCCAAGGGTAACAGGAAAAGCGAAATAGCCAGGATAAGCCCATGGTTCACCCAAAGGTGCAGGAAGCCAAAACCAAGAGTGCCAGGGAATCGAAGAAGTATAGAAGGCAAAGAACCCAGGATAATAAGGAGAGCAGTCGTAGAGCCAGAAATGAATATGCACAGGTAAGAAAGGAGGCCCAAAGACAATACGAGAATGACATAGCAGCGAAAGCCAAATCTGACCCAAAGCTGTTGTACAGACACATCAGGAGGAGAACAACAATCAAGGACCAGGTAATCAGGCTGAGGAAGGAAGGAGGGGAGGTCACAAGAAATGACCGCGTAGTGTGTGAGGAGTTCAGCATGAGATTCAAAGAAGTGTTCACAGAGGAGATTGAAGGGCCACCAGAAAGGCGGAGAGGTAGGGTACACCATCAGGTGCTGGACACAATACACACAACCGAGGAGGAAGGGAAGCGAGCTGGATACCTCAAAGGCGATGGGGGCGGATAACATTTCTCCATGGGTCCAGAGAGAGGGAGCAGAGGAGCTATGTGTACCAATAACAACAATCTTCAACACATCTATCGAAACAGGGCAACTACCTGAGGTATGGAAGACAGAAACTGTAGTCTCAATTTTTTTAAAAAAGGAGACAGGCACGTAGCACTAAACTACAGACCAGTGTCACTGACATGTATAGTATGCAAGGTCATGGAGAAGATTATCAGGAGAAGAGTGGTGGAGCACCTAGAAAGGAATGAGCTTATCAACGACGGCCAACACGGTTTCAGGGACATGAAATCCTGCGTCACAAACCTACTGGAGTTCTACGACAGGGTAATAGCAGTAAGACAAGAGAGAGAGGGGTGGGTAGATTGCATATTCTTGGACTGTAAGAAGGCGTTTGACACATTTCCACACAAGAGATTAGTGCAGAAGCTGGAGGACAAGGAAGGGATACCATGGAAGGCACTACAATGGATCAGGGAATACCTGTCAGGAAGACAACAGCTAGTCATGGGACGTGGCGACGTGTCAGAGTGAGCGCCGGTGATGAGTGGGGTTCCACAGGGGTCAGTCCTGGGACCAGTGCTGTTTCTGGTATTTGTGAACGACATGACGGAAGGAATAGACTCCGAAGTGTCCCTGTTTGCAGATGATGAGAAGAATTTAATCAGACGAGGACCAGGCAGAACTACAAATGGATCTGGACAGGCTGCAAGCCTGGTCCAGCAATTGGCTCCTGGAGTTCAACCCCACAAAGTGCAAAGTCATGAAGATTGAGTACAGTCTAGGGGGCCAGAGACTACAAACCTCAATAAAGGAAAAAGATCTTGGGGTGAGTATAACACCAGGCACATCTCCTGAGGAGCACATCAACCAAATAGCTGCTGCAGCATACGGACGCCTAGCAAACCTAAGAATAGCTTTCCGACATTTTAATAAGGAATCGTTTAGGACCCTGTACACTGTGTACGTTAGACCCATATTGGAGTATGCAGCACCAGTTTGGAACCCACACCTAGCGAAGCACGTAAAGAAGCTACAGAAAGTGCAAAGGTTTGCAACAAAACTAGTCCCGGAGCTAAGGGGTATGTCCTACGAGGAGAGGTTAAGGGAAATCGACCTGACGACACTGGAGGACAGGGGAGATAGGGAGGACATGATAACGACATATAAAATACTGAGAGGAATCGACAAGGTGGACAGAGACAGAATGTTCCAGAGATGGGACACAGCAACAAGGGGTCACAGTTGGAAGTTGAATACTCAGATGAATCACAGGGATGTTAGGAAGTATTTCTTCAGTCACAGAGTTGTCGGGAAGTGGAATAGTTTGGGAAGCGATGTAGTCGAGACAAGATCCATTCATAGATTTACGAAGAGGTATGATAAAGCTCATGGCGCAGGGAGAGTGACCCAGTAGCGGCCAGTGAGGAGACGGGGCCAGGAGCTATGAATCGACCCCTGCAACTACAACTAGGTGAGTACAACTAGTTGAGTACAGTGATGTAGTGGAGGCAGGATCCGTTCATAGCTTGAAGAAGAGGTATGATAAAGCTCATGGCGCAGGGAGAGTGACCCAGTAGCGGCCAGTGAAGAGGCAGGGCCAGGAGCTATGACTCGACCCCTGCAACTACAACGAGGTGAGTAAACACACACACAAACACACACACACACACACACACACACACAGGTGATAAGGCTGAGGAGGGAAGATGGGGAACTCACAAGTAATGATCAAGAGGTATGTGAGGAGCTCAACTCGAGGTTTGGGGAAGTATTCACAGTGGGGGAAAGGGGAGGCAGTTGGGTAGACAGGACGGGTGCATCACCAACAAGGGATGTATCGAGTGCTGGAGGGTATACACACATCTGAGGGGGAGGTGAAGCAGTTACTCAGTGACCTTGATACCTCAAAGGCAATGGGTCCGACAATATTCACCATGGGTCCTTCGGGAAGGAGCTGAGGTTCTGAGTGTGCCACTTACCAAAATTTTCAACACATCCCTTGAAACTGGGCAGCTACCTGAGATATGGAAAAGGCCAACATAGTCCCCATCTTTAAAAAAGGAGACAGAAAAGAGGCACTAAACTACAGACCGGTGTCACTTACATGTATAGTGTGCAAAGTCTTGGAGAAAATCATCAGAAAAAGAATGGTGGAGCATCTGGAGCAGAACAGGTTAATCAACGCCAGACAGCACGGTTTCAGGGAAGGCAAATCCTGTGTAACAAACCTCCTGAGTTCTATGATAAAGTAACAGAGTAAGGCAAGAGAGAGAAGGGGTGGGTTGACTGCATTTTCTTGGACTGCAGGAAGGCCTTTGACACAGTTCCTCACATGAGATTAGTAAAAAGATGGAAGACCAAGCGTGTATAACAGGAAGGGCACTGGAATGGATCAGGGAATACCTCACAGGAGGCAACAACGGGTCATGGTGCGTGATGAGGTATCACAGTGGGCGCCGTGACGAGCGGGTACCGCAGGGGTCAGTCCTAGGACCAGTGCTATTCTTGCTATATGTGAATGACATGACGGATGGATAGACTCAGAAGTGTCTCTTTTCGCAGATGATGTGAAATTAATGAGGAGAATCACATCGGATGAAGACCAAGCAGGACTTCAAAGTGACCTGGACAAGCTTGACATCTGGTCTAGCAACTGGCTTCTCGAATTTAACCCCACCAAATGCAAAGTCATGAAGATCGGAGAAGGGCAAAGAAGACCTGACAGAGTACAGGCTAGGTGGACAAAGGCTACAAACCTCAACAAAGGAGAAAGACCTTGGGGTGAGTATAACACCAGCACGTCTCCGAAGCACACATCAACCAGATAACCGCGGCAGCATATCGACTGGCAAACTTAAGATTAGCGTTCCGTTACCTTAACAAGGAATCGTTCAAGACACTGTATACCGTATACGTCAGGCCCATACTAGAGTATGCAGCACCAGTCTGGAACCCACACCTGGTCAAGCACGTCAAGAAACTAGAGAAAGTGCAAAGGTTTGCGACAAGGTAGTTCCACAACCCGGGGTCTGTCTTATGAAGAAAGGCTGAGGGAAATAGGACTAACAACACTGGAGGAAAGAAGGGTCAGAGGAGACATGATAACGACATACAAAATACTGCGGGGAATTGACAAGGTAGATAGTGACAGGTTGTTTCCAGAGAGGGAACACAGAAACAAGGGGACACAACTGGAAGCTGAAGACTCAGATGAGTCAAAGGGATGTCAGGAACATTTCTTCAGCCACAGAGTAGTCAGGAAGTGGAATGACTAGAGAATGATATAGTGGAGGCAGGAACCATACATAGTTTTAAGACAAGGTATGATAAAGCAGGGAGAGAGAGACCCAGTAGAGACAGGAAGAGGCGGGGCCAGGAGCTGAGTCTCGACCCCTGCAACCACAATTAGGTGAGTACAATTAGTGAGTACACACACATAACACACACACACACACTCACGTGTGTGTGTGTTTCTATTTTGACATAACCTCAGCAGGTAAAACACCAACATTAACATTTAGATTATTTGATCCGCTATTTATTATACAGATTAAAACAAAATCTTATGTACGGTGAAATGTGCTACAGTTCAGCGCATCAGTACAATCTTGATTTCGGCCCCGATGTTTGATATTTCGTGGAGGATAGTGACCAGTCATCTTTAAAGATTTCCCATGATTGTGTTGTTATCATCTTAATATGATTCAGAAAGGGATTATATGATGCATATTTTATCAGATTTACTATCGACTTACAAAGAAATGTAATTATTAAAAGTTTTAAATTTGAAGCAGTTCGATGCCCCAATTTTCCTTAATCACACAAAAAATTTTGGATGAGTATATTGACTAGTTTAGTATCAAAAGGAAATATTTTTAAAATGATGCATGCGGACACACGCACGATACCTCTTGTACACACACTGAACACACACGCCACACACACACACACACACACACACACACACACACACATGGTGCGGGTGAGGACCGGGGCGCCTGGAGAGGGGTTTCCGCGGGGGCCTAGGACCAGTTTTTCCGGATTTAAAAACATGAGGACGGGATAGACCAGAAGGTCTCTTTTCCGGGGATGATGGAAAAAATAGGAGAATCAAGGGAAGAGGCCAGGGGGGGAAACAGACCGAAAGCTGACATCTGGTTAGAATTTTTCAATTAACCCCCAAATGCAAACATGGGATGGAGAAGGAAAAAAACCGGACAGAGTACAAGCAGGGGAAAAGGCAAAACCCCCGGAAAGGAAAAGACCCTTGAGGAGAAAACCCCGGGGACGTCCCGGAGGCAAATAACCAGATAACAAAAATTTTAAAGGTTTTCCACAACTCGGGGTCTGCTTTGGAAAGGGAGGGAAAAGGAAAAACAGAGGAAAGAAGGGCGAGGAACATGATAACGAATACAAAATTGCGGGGGAAACAAGGGGAAAAAGGGAAAAATGTTAAAGGGGAAAAAGAAACAAGGAGACAAACTCGAAACCAGATGATAAAGGGTTTGGGGAAATTTTTCAGCCCAAAAAAAAGGGGAAAAAACTAGAAAAGATATAGGGGGGAGGAACCTAATAGTTTTTAAACAAGGTTGATAAAGCCATGGAGGGGGGAAGGACCTAGTAAGAAAAGAGGGGGGCCAGGAGCTGAGTCCGACCCCCAAACAATTTGGTGAGTACAAAATTGGAGTCACACACACACAAAAAAAAACACACACACACACACACACACACACACACACACACGCCCCACATACACACACACACAAACAAAAACACACATAAAACAACACAAAACAAACAAAAACCCCCCCCAGCCACCCAAAACAGCCACACCCAACACACCCCCCAAAAAAACACACACACACACACACACACACACACACACACACACACACACACAAACCCCGGTGGCCTGGGTAAACCCTTTGAGGAAATTTTTCCCTGGGGAGCATTTAAAGGGTTTCCCAACACACACACACACATTAAACAGGCCAGTGTCAAACAGGCCAGGGCAAAATGGAACTAACACACACACACACGGACACGGAGTT
>WNWK01024905.1:0-29131 GCA_009830355.1 Cherax destructor
GTGAAAACACTCAACGTGGCATCTCTCATCTGGACGTGATATGTGACACGGGGCGGCACCCCATTGCATGTGTTAGGAAAAAATGATCAAGGTGTAGATGTAGCTCAACATTTTGATCCTTATAAGGGCCCGAAAACGGGACTAAAACTTATGCACAAACACAGCCACCCAAGACTCCATCACCACACTGCTAATCAAAGACCTCAACCCCCCCACCAGTCAAACTATACCAGGGCACTGCTTGTCTTAATGAGAGTTATTTTAGATATACAGAGTTCTTTTTTAAAACCCCAAAATTATTGACACTCCAATATACCATTTTGGTTTTCTGCAATTAATAAATAATATCATTAATATTTTTTTTTAATATTAAAATTATTAAAAAATTTTTAAAGGGGGCAGACGGGTGAGCCTGTGGAAGTCCTCGGTCAGATGCCCAAAAAGCCCCAGTTTGGGGGTCATCATATGAAAAAAAACCCCATCGGGAAACACTTGCCCTTTTCCTGATAAACATTATAATATACCAAGTTGTTCACAATAACAGAAGGGTCACGTATATGGTTAAGACCCGTCCGGAAAAAACTTGTTCTGTCTCTTGGAATACAAAAAATGTTCACACAATGTATTTCAAACATTTTAAACATGAGCATATAATTTTGTGTTACTGAAAAATGCTTTTTTTTTTTTGGCAATATATTGTTTGGTAATTTTTTTTAAACATTAACACTGATGAGGGGATTTGATATGAAACGTTTGAATAAAGGTGTTTGAAGATATTTCCCATGGCTTTGATATTTCTGTTTTATTTTTTTTTTAAACCCCCGGGGAAAACGATCTCAAAAATTATAAATATATATACATATAAAATTACTAATTTAGTGAATAAAATTTTTGATTGATGGTGTACAGGTGACTTACGCTTTGCCCCTCGTGATTTAAGCTTGAGAGAAATACCAACTGGAATTACTGAATATGTTTCCTTTATACTTTGTATGGACCAATAATACTTCCAAAAAAAAAAGACTTAATCACGAAGATGACTGCTTTGATCCAATTAAGGGGTTTTTCATACGATTAAGGTATGTAAAGTTTTTTTGATTATAATTAAACTAGAAAGAAAAAAGTATTTGTCAGTAGACCTACTGCAGTGCTCTTCTTCTAATGTACGTGGTGGGGAGGTGGTCTTGAGATATATCATGTGTTTCAATAGTAACCACGATATTTTCTAGAAGAGTTTTTCCCCGGGGAAGATTTTTCATTTGGGTTTTTACATTTGTATATTTCACCCTTTTTGATATCTGATACCATCCTTGCCTAGGGGGGCCTGAAGCCATCACTTGCCGAGGGGGGCCATGCAGAGCCATCACTTTTGGGCCGAGAATTTTGGGGGGATAGAGATCCTTGCCGAGGGTGGCCATGCAGAGCCATCCCGCCGAGGGTGGCCATGCAGAGCCATCCTTGCCGAGGGTGGCCATGCAGAGCCATCACTTGCCGAGGGTGGCCATGCGAGCCATACGCCGAGGGGGGCCATGCAGACCCTCACTGGGGGTGGGCCCTGCAGACCATCCCTTTCCGAGGGTGGCCATGCAACCATCACTTGCCGAGGGTGGCCATGCAGAGCCATCACTTGCCGAGGGGGGCCATGCAGAGCCCTTGCCGAGGTGGGCCCCAGAGCCATCACTTGCCGAGGGGGGCCATGCAGAGCCATCACTTGCCGAGGGGGGCCATGCAGAGCCATCACTTGCCGGGGTGGCCAGCAGAGCCATCCGCCGAGGGTGGCCATGCAGAGCCATCACTTTCCGAGGTGGCCGCGACCCTCACTTGCCGAGGTGGCCATGCAGAGCCATCCTTGCCGAGGGGGGCCCTGCAGAGCCATACTTGCCGAGGGGGGGCCCTGCGGATCACTTGCCGAGGGGGGCCATGCAGAGATCACTTGCCGAGGGTGGCCGCAAACCATCACTTGCCGAGGGGCCCTGCAGAGCCATCACTTGCCGGGGGGCCATGCAGGCCATCACTTGCCAGGGTGGCCATGCAGGTCACTTTCCCAGGGGGCCATGGAGCCATCACTTGGGGGTGGGCCGCAGACCATCATTGCCGAGGGTGGCCATGCAGAGCCATCCTTTTCCGAGGTGGCCATGCAGAGCCACCCGAGGGTGGCCACAGAGCCATCACTTGCCGAGGGGGGCCCTGCAGAGCCATCACTTGGAGGGTGGCCACAGAGCCATCCTTGCCGAGGGGGGCCATGCAGGCCATCACTTGCCGAGGGTGGCCATGCAGAGCCATCCGCCGGGGTGGCCCTGCGACCATCACCCCCAGGTGGCCATGCAACCATCACTTGCCGAGGGGGGATGCAGAGCCATCACTTGCCGAGGGGGGCCATGCAGAGCCATCACTTGCCGAGGGTGGCCATGCAGAGCCATCCTTCCGGGGGTGGCCATGCAGAGCCATCTTTGGGGGGGCCATGCAGAGCCATCACTTGCCGAGGTGGCCATAGAGCCATCACTTGCCGAGGGGGGCCATGCAGAGCCATCCTTGCCATGGCCATGCAGAGCCATCCTTGCCGAGGGTGGGCCCTGCAGAGCCATCACTTGCCGAGGGGGGCCCTGCAGAGCCATCACTTGCCGAGGTGGATCGACCTCCCAGACGGCACAGATGTTAATCACATAATGCCACAACAAACCTCGTTGACATACTTCTTTCCAGCTCCTAAAAGATGTCAAGTGTTGGGTATCTCTCTCTCTCTCTCTCTCTCTCTCTCTCTCTCTCTCTCTCTCTCTCTCTTTTTGTCTTTCTATCTCTCTCTTTTTGTCTTTCTATCTCTCTCTTTTGTCTTTCTATCTCTCCCCTCTGTCTTTCTATCTCTCTTTCTTTTTTTTTATTCTTTTTTGTCTTTCTATCTCTCTTTTTGTCTTTCTATCTCTCTCTCTGTCTTTCTATCTCTGTCTCTCTCTGTCTCTCCCTATGTCTCTCTCTCTTTTGTGTTTGCTGGTAATGAAACAATGCAGGAACAATGCCCTACAGAATAACATGCTACATAAAATCCTTTAAAATCCAAAAAATTCAACAAAAGTTGTTCTAAAGGGGATTACGACTGTACTTGTTTTCCTTCCTACAAAGGGTTTTTTTTCAATAACGAGAACGTCTTTTCTGATCGCCTTCTAAGTTTTAAAAGGAAGGTTTGATTGCTAGGGGTTGTGTTATAGTTTAACATCTTTATTATCCCCATACCCATGGTGTGGGGGAGTCAAGGTTACAGAGGTAATAATGGGTCCAGGGACTGGGCCCAAAGTTTTTATGAGGAAGTTACAAAGGCAATGAACTATTTTATGTTCATATCGGGCCCAAACGTAATGAGTTATTTATGCAAACATTATTTAGGTCACACACACACACACACACACACACACACACACACACACACACACACACACACACACACATACACACATACACACACACACACACACACACACACACACACACACAGGCTGTGTGTGTGTATTTGTCACTTTTAGGAATTCCTCCCCTGAACGGCTTTAAAACAACAAAAGTTGTATGTAGCCGGAGGAAGGCTGGGGATCGTCTTGGATGTAGCCGGAGGAAGGCTGGGGATCGTCTTGGATGTAGCCGGAGGAAGGCTGGGGATCGTCTTGGATGTAGCCGGAGGAAGGCTGGGGATCGTCTTGGATGTAGCCGGAGGAGGCTGGGGATCGTCTTGTATGTTAGCCGGAGGAAGGCTGGGGATCGTCTTGTTAGCCGGAGGAAGGCTGGGGATCGTCTTGTATGTAGCCGGAGGAAGGCTGGGGATCGTCTTGGATGTAGCCGGGGGAAAGACTGGGGATCGTCTTGCGTAGCCGGAGGAAGACTGGGGATCGTCTTGTATGTAGCCGGAGGAAGGCTGGGGATCGTCTTGTATGTAGCCGGAGGAAGGCTGGGGATCGTCTTGTATGTAGCCGGAGGAAGGCTGGGGATCGTCTTGTATGTAGCCGGAGGAAGGCTGGGATCGTCTTGTATGTAGCCGGGGGAAGGCTGGGGATCGTCTTGATGTAGCCGGAGGAAGGCTGGGGATCGTCTTGGATGTAGCCGGAGGAAGGCTGGGGATCGTCTTGTATGTAGCCGGAGGAAGGCTGGGGATCGTCTTGGATGTAGCCGGAGGAAGGCTGGGGATCGTCTTGTATGTAGCCGGAGGAAGGCTGGGGATCGTCTTGTATGTAGCCGGAGGAAGGCTGGGGATCGTCTTTTTGTAGCCGGGGGAAGGCTGGGGATCGTCTTGATGTACCCGGAGGAAGGCTGGGGATCGTCTTGGATGTAGCCGGAGGAAGGCTGGGGATCGTCTTGGATGTAGCCGGAGGAAGGCTGGGGATCGTTTTGGGACGGTTTCGGAGAAAATTCAGATTGCATTACATGGTTATAAAGAAAGATTTCTGGTTTTCTTGCAATAACCTGAAAATACCTCCTGTGATGAACCAGCAAACCAACTTATTGGTATTTTGTACGTCTTACGACCAAGAAAGTATATATTGATTGAGATCCCATGTAACTGGTCAATGTGTAAAATGATTTTATCATTAAGATATGTTGGCCATAATGTAGGCAAGAAAAATATATCATAATTTTCACCTGGAAAATTATGGAGGAATTGTTTCAAATCTGGCCCCCCAAATTATTCTCTTCATGATCAAGCGGCTTGGAAGACCGAGTAAATTACCAATGAAAAGCAGAAGGATGCGGTGAGTACACTGGACACATTTAAATGTATAATGACCAAAAATCTTCAACACTATTCCTGTACATAAGGGGGCATAAAGCCTGCTGTCTTCAAGACTCTGCTGTCTTTAAGACTTTTAGCTGTCCCAAGACCCCCAGCTGTCTTCAAGACCCCCAGTTTTCTTTAAGACCCCTAGCTGTCTTCGACCCCTGTGTCTTCGACCCCCCCGCTGTCTTTTTAAGACCCCTAGCGTCTTCAAGACCCCTGCTTCTTCAAAACCCAGCTGTCTTCAAGACCCCCAGCTGTTTTAAGACCCCCCGCTGTCTTCGCCCCCAGCTTCCTTTAAGACCCCCAGCTGTCTTCAAGACCCCTAGCTGTCTTCAAGACCCTAGCTGTCTTCAAGACCCCCCGCTGTCTTCAAAAGGAAAACAACAAATTCCTCAAGTTAGTACCCGATCTATCGGGCTGTAGTGCCTACGTTGAACTACAGCTGCTCTCCAACAGCCTTGTTAATCAGGCCATCAACTAAAATGGGGCCGAGCTGGGGGGGCGGTGACCCCCCAATCAATTACGGTACGCTACAAGTATATTAACAGGGCTTTTTCTGACATTCGATCAGCAATTTTCTTATAAATAGGAATTTAGCTGGAATATTTAAGGGCCCGGGGCTTTTAGTTTGACTCAAATATCTAAGTACAAAATTACACATAATAGCTGATTTTTTGGGGTGGGGTCTTTATTAACGTTGGTAATAAAAAATTCACAGGATATATACACCTAGAGGAATAAGTTTTCAGTGTATATAGTCTGAGGGGTTTTAAATTTTAAACCACATTTTTGGGGTTAAAGAATTTCTGTCTTTGGGGTTACGAGAAGCCCCAATGATCCCGGTGTAGTAGATAGACTTTAAAAGTTAACCCCCATTATATCATCACTAAATATGAAAAGAAACTTTCGGGTCATCCAGCCTTAGGAGGAGACGGTGGTGTTTATATATATATATATATATATATATATATATATATATATATATATATATATAAAAATATATATATATAAAAATTTCTATTAAAATGTGGCCGATCGAAAACGGGAGACGACGAGCACGGTGTACTGGACAAAAAGGTTAGATCACAGAGGTAATCACACAGGGTATTTGGGTTTGTTTGTCCCCAGCGGGAAAAAACAACACAGTAAAAAGTCGAGACTCGGTTTACGAGTCTAAATGTAGACTAAGATTGTAGCCAGCTAGATCACTCACCATGACCCCCTCCCTTAACAGCAAGGACCCCTCACCACCCCCCCCTACCACTACATTGCACACCCAGCCAGCCCACCTGTTGCACACCTGCACACCCACCCTGCCCGTAGCTCGATCGCTCCCCTCCCCCTGGGCGGGTCGATCCCCGGTACGGCTGGAAAACATTGGGCGTGTTTTTATAAGACACCGTGTTCATGTTCACCCATCAGTAAAATAGGTACCTGGGGTTAGAGACACAAAATTGACCTAATTTGCCCGAAATGTTCTGCATAGCAAGTGGCTTTCTTTTATAGTATGTCATTGATGTCAGCTAGGCCTGTATACCTTGTCATGTCTTGTAGTAAATAAAATATTATTATTATTATTATTATTATTATTATTATTATTATTATTATTATTATTATTATTATACCTGCACCCCGCTTATCAGAACACCTACACTCCCCCCAGCCCACCCAAACACCGCACCTCGTCCACCTGAAACATTCATTTGAACACATTACCTGAACACATTCACCTGAACACAAGCATCAGACTTATTCAAAAAAAAAAGGTACTAGTTAAAAAAGAAAACCTTGAATTAGCACATCAGGAACTCAGCCAGCATATCGCCAGCATATCAAATTAACGAAAAACACCCTGAATTTTAAAAAAGCCCCGAATTTTAACACCCCCGGAATCTTAACAAGCACCCCGTAATCTTAAAAAACCCCCGTAATCTTAACAGCCCCCGTAATCTTAACCACCCCAAAATCAAAAGCACCCCAATTTAACAAGCCCCCGTAATCTTAAAAACACCCCGTAATCTTAACAAGCACCCCTAACTTAACAAGCACCCTAATCTTAACAAGCACCCCGAATCTTAAAACATCATGTCGAAACATGGACCACCGGGAAAGCCCGTCGTGGCAGAGAAAGACTCACCACAGTGAAAGTGTAGTCAAGTTGATGTCAGAGCCGGGGGGGGCCGCCGGTGGAAACGGAATGTCAAGTTGCGAGAACGAAGGTTTCCTTTGCTTCTTCGGGATCTTGATGACGCAGTTCGCGGCGTTAGGCTATCCACCTTTCCCCAGGGACTTTTGGAGACCTTTTGCGCTCTTTTTTTGCCCCGGTCATGGTCCCCGTCTGTGTCATCGGGGTCTCCGGCGGGGCGCTGGGGCGACCTTCGCCGCTGTGGGTATCCATTCTGATGGGGTGGGGGCCAGGAGTCGGAGCTCCTGCTGAAAAATCTCGCTCTTTTCCTGAATTTAGCGGGGTTTTGGGGCCCACCTGAAGATAATCGATGGTTGGGATGCTTCGGACCTCCTCCTCCTTTTCCCTCATCCGACCGTCTCACGTAAACTCCTGCTGTCGAACCTGAGGGGTGTGGTGATTTCCCCCACGGATACGTCGGGAATCAAAAACTGAATGCTAAGGGGACGATAGGGGACGTAGGAGGGCTGCCCCTATTTGGGTGGAGGGTGTCTGGGCATAAGGGGGATCAGGGAAGACATGCTGAGCGGGGAAGGCCATGAAACCGATCATTGATGGCTTATCGTTGCTATCCTTGAGCGGCGGCCCCGGTGTTTGAAGGTCCTCAGTGTTAGCCAAGATGGCCCCCCTGGGGATGTGATCGACCACGTCATCGCTATGAGCATTTCACTGGGTGGGTCACCTGAGGTCAAAGCAGGTGACACGGAGGGTGGAAACCCCGTCCACGTCTGCCATGTTTGTCCCCATTCCCTCACCTTCCCCTCCATCACTTCCTGGGTGCCCACACTCGTCCCTGACGAAGCCCGTCTTCAACCAGGGGGAATTTTTCAACGTCCCCTTTGACGGAGTATAGTATATGTTTCCCCGCCGCTGTTACCATGGGATAACATCCTCCCAAGTTATGCATTTTGTTTGACTGTAATGGGTTATTTTAGGTTAATGTAACCTAAGTCGACGTGGTTTAATCTTTAAAAGGAAAGTTGTAAAAAGGGTGTGGTGAACAAGAATCTGGTGCCGTGTTGAGATCGTGCTGAAATACAGGTTCCAAAAATGTTGAAACCGAACAAAGATTGTGGCAAGGAGGATGGCTGGGTCGCCAAATTTTTAAATCTCAAATGTGACACTAACATATACTAGGCTACCCCGGGGGAGGATCACCTCCCCCACTCCTTTCGCTCAATGACCCACACAGATTTAACGGTTCACGTAAATTTTAATTACAACAATAAAGGGTGATGGACTTGTGGTGGTGATATCACAGTCAAGGGCCTTTTACTGTACATCAGGGAGATGTTTCTCCCACTCAAATCTCTACAACACCAAGACACACTCCATGATGACACACTACTTGTAAATTAACCAAAATACAAGATGCAGAAAGTTTTACATTTTTTTACTAAAAAAGGGGATTTGGAGGATGGTGTTAGTGTTGCACTATCCCAAAACTATCACCTCCCCATTCTAATGTCCGTCACCAAAAAATAATATGTATCACAGTTTTCAGTGTTCCTGGGCTCTGCCCATGATAAGTACTGTTAATGAACATAAAATCAATGTGGGTAACTAACACCGATAGACTGGGTGAAGGTACATGCCCTAGGTGGGGGTACATGTCCGGGGAGGGGGAAACATCCCCTAGCATTCATAATTTTCCCAATATCCTGTATGTTTCTGGGTCTCATATGCAATACGTTTAAAAATAAATTTATATCCTGCTAAATAAATATTTTTCGGGAGGCAACACTAAAGTCTCTGCCACTATATGCTGGGCACAGGCGCTGGCAAGTGGTCCTCTCATTAATGATACTGTAGTCCACAGGAGACGGAACGACCAGTGTACGACCCTCCCCCCTGGACTATCACGTGTGGGGCGCTGTGTCTTCCTTTCGATCAGGCGAGTCAGGTCGGGTCTAGATTCGCCCTAAGACTTAAACACTGTTGCTAGACCTAATGTTATTCCAGGGCACAAGGTTCGCATCACCCACGACATGTAAAAGGGAAACGGGTTTTTGAAACCGAGGAACCAGAAGTCGCTGAATGTCTGGTGCTATTAAACACAGCTGCTGCGGGGAGTTGCTTGGGCAGCAGCACTAATGCCACTGCAGTGAGGTGGCACTGAGCCCGGGGGAGGTGTTGATGGTGGAGGTAGTGGCTCCCAGTGCCACTAGTGGCAGGACTGAGTGGGGGGGGACAGTTGGCCCGTCCCTCCCTCCCTCCATCTACTCTTCTAAAGGTGGGGGCTTTTGACCCAAAGTAACTGGACTTGCCTCTTCCCCTTGAATCAAACCAATTCATCCATTCCTCATGAGTTTTGCCCCAAACGGGTCTAGCGCTTCCCACGGGTTTAAAAATAAGAATGGTGCCCAAATTTTAACACACACACACACACACACACACACACACACCCAGGAAAAAAAGTGTAAAATGTGTTTACACACAATATATACAAGATACACCCACATATACAAAACACGTATCCTTTATTATTCACACATACACTCACACAAATGCATACCAAAATACCCCAAATTTAAAACTATAAAACCCCAAAAAACATACATATCAAAACACACACACAAACACATACACATCACAACACACACACACACACACACAAAATCACACGACTCATAAAAAACATATCACAAATACGTACAAAAGGAACAATGACTAACCCTAACCACAATTAGGTGAGTACATCACACACACACACACACACACCCTCAAGAAAGTCAAGGCTCTGAAAAAATCATATTTTTTATTCATTTTAGGGAATATAGGAGCCCCCTTTTTCCAGATGGGATAAAAAAAGCCCATGCAGTAACCCAGAGAATGTTTGGCCGTTATGGTTATCATCTGAAAAAGAACAGTGTGGGGGATATTACCGTGTTCCATGACGAATAAACTCCGCTAGCACTACTGATCCGGGTTTTCATGTAAACTACATGACTCTGGCGGTCTATGCAGGCTAGTAATCTTAAATTAGCATTCAAGATTTCAACAAAAAAATATTTTATAATTGTACTCAAAATATTTAGGCCCATCTTAGAATATGCAGCACCAGCTTAGGCCCCAATTTAATTTTGTTCTAAAGTTTGAACAGATGCGAAGGGCTGCAACTATAATAGTCCAAAGTTGGAAGGTTGGGGGGGGGCACTATAAGGCCCATTAAGCAGATGAACTTGACAAGCTGAGACGACTAAAAACACACGATTACATCGCAGTTTTACCGGATATACTAATAGGACACATAAGGGCAGGCTGAAATACTTGACCAGGTGCAAGGGAACATAGATGAAAGTTGAAAAACATAAGTCACAGAGATGTTAAAAAATTTTTTTTTTTAGTCTGGGGGAAGAAAGGGGTGGAATGAACTCGATGTGGACATGGAGGCAATCTTCATCCACAGCAAACGTTGGGTATGACATTCTCCAAGGGATAAAAAGCTGTAAAATGGCGGTAAAAAAAAATTATCTAGGGGGGGTTTTGACACTAGAAAAAAGTGACAGAATAGTTTAGGTTCATGTGATTGCTCCCTCACAATGGATAAGACCCGGATTGTAGTGTGGGCGAAACGTTGATCAAGTCTGCTTTTACACCTGCTGCTGCTTTTCATTTGAGGGAGAAAACCCGGGGTGTATTGACTGTTGTGTCACATTCTTGGTGAACACTTAAAAACAAGGTAAAAGAACCCGTGTACTATTTGGTTTTCTTGAAGCAACAAAAAAAGTGTTGTTCTTACAGACAACTTAACCAAACTAAAGCTAATAAAATTTATAAATAAAACTTTGTTTTTTTAGTTAATCCTCTTGATGCCGGTGAGGGTTTTTTAACCCAAGGAATATGACATCCTCCTTCCTTGAACGAAACCAATCCTTCCCATTACTCAGGCGTTATTAACCCCACGGGTGGTTTGGATTTTAAAATCAAAAAGTAAGGCTGCATATCACATTTTTTACCACCCCACAAAAATACTCTCATCCTAAAAAAAGGATTACAACAAATTCTCAACAATAACACTGAAAGATATACAACTCAGTGAATATATATCCAGTGGTTTAACAAGGAAAGAACACGTAATTCTTGCTAGACTGAGACTTTGGTACAAATATATTTTGGAATACACTGCAACAATATCTATACATTAATCTGTATGGGAGAGTTGAGTCACTACTGCTACTACCCCTGGGTTATACACAGTGATTATCATTATCAGTTGTGGTGTGGCCTGGGGGAAAAGCTCTCGCTTCACACGGTGGGGGCCCGGGTTCGATTCTGGGGAAAGGGGGGAAACTTTGGGGTTTTTCCACCCGTTGTCCCGTTCACTCATCAGTAATCATGGGAGGGGTTTAGTTGACTGGTGTGGGTCGCATCCTGGAACAAAATTGACCTAATTTGGGGAAATGCTCAGCAAAAAAGGGGGCTTTCTTATAGTAGGGTTTTTGTTGTCACTAGGCCTATACCATGTACATGTGAATAAAGATATATTTTTAAACATTCACGGGGCCTCCATAGGGTTCCCCCCCGGGGGAAAGGAAGGCATTCAGGTTCCCTCCAAGGAAGGGAGCACAAGCCCAAATTCGATAAAGAGCCCTTCACTGTAAGAAAATTTTTACCTAATAAATAAACTTCTCACTAATACAGTTACTTGTTTTTCCCTTTTGCCCTGAGCTGTTATTTAATATCATTAGAGATGCATAAAAAATTTGATTTTATAAAATTTGTAATATGCTGTTTTATTTTTTTCCATTTGAAATTTCTGGGAAAATTTCCTGTGATATACCCACCTCTGTGGCCAATAATTATAACCATCAAGAACTGTTCGTACTATCTATATCAAATGTGATGCTCGTATATAAACTAACGTCATAAGCAGATTTACATACATTTTCTCACTCCCCTTTTGGAACCTGCACCATTTTTTTTGATTTTTCTCTATAGGATGAAGGAGGTATTCCATAAATTGTCTTCTTTAAAAAGGGAAAATATATAAACAAAATAAAGGTTTTTTTTTCCCTTTCCCAAGGGGGGGTAAGTTATAGAGGGGCCCCGCTGTGAGGGAAAAATACTACTATAATGCGGGACTGCAGACTCAATAGTTTTCACTGCATTAGTAGCATCAATTCCATCCTTGGCTGTTTCAAACTACAGGTATCACTACCTTTACAAATACTGTTAAAAAGGGAAAACAAAATAATAAACAGGGGAAAGTTATCAAATGTACAAAATAAAATGTAGGGACAATACAACAAAAAATTTTTCCCCGTACATAAAACCAACACACAACAGGATAAAATAAGAATGCTAAAAAATAGTGTTCTCAACATTTAAATTTTCCTCCAACAGGATAAAGTTTATTCTTTAAAATAAAATAATCTGCGGCACAGAGTGGGCGGCAGGTTGGAAGATGTCCAGCCATGATAGAAGAGGACAACCCACCCATCATCTCTTGACTTACTGTTATTTTGTCTGAAAACCCAGCCCCTTTAACTCATATCGTATCGTATGAACATTAACTGGTTTCATGTTGATAAATATAAAAAAAAACTAATTTGGTATCGAAATAAGAAAAAACGGGATAGGACCAGCTGAGTAACTATACAAGTTATTACTTAAGGGGGAAAAAAGGATGTCAACTTTTGTATATCTCCCTGAGGACTGTGATAGTGAGGCATTAAGAGAACAAGAACTCACAGGAAAGGCCCCACTAGAGTTGGGGGGCGGATACCTGGAGTATACCTGGAGTATACCTGGAGAGGTTTTAGAGTAAGCCCCCCGGCCCGTGCCGGGGCCTCATGGTGGATCACGGCCTGAAAACCAGGCTGTTACTGCACCCCTGTTGGGGGATGTTGCATCTCTGCCAGTTTTTTGTTTTCATAGGGAGTGATTTTCGTGTGCAAGTCTGGTACTAACCCCTCTAGGATTTTCCAAGGGGGGAAAGTTGAAAATAGATAGGGGATCAAATCAGTCAATGACCTAGTCATGTCCAGTGTTTAAGGAAGTGTCTGATATATTCTGAGTATAACTATTCTATCATGCTGATTAAAGCCAGTTAATAGATAACGATCTATCGCTGTGTTGAGAAAGATCCATCGCATGGCCCGATGGTTTAAAAATATGTACGTGTGCGTGTGTTTTTACTCCCCCAAAGTGTGTTTTGTGTGAAAGGCCCAGATATAAGTGGAAAGTGAAGATTTGGGAAGCAGAGTGGAAGAAGAATGAGCCCAGAATGTTACTGTGACGCCGTCACCATCAAAAACCCTAAACCAAAGTAATCATCTGTAGAGAGAATAACTAAACATTCCTTAGTGTAGGATCTAAAAGCTAACAAGGAAACCCCCATAGACACACGCCACGAGCTGACAATCGATCCATGTATACATACATACATAAGAACAAAAAAAACGAAGGAACACTGCAGTAGGCCTACTGGCAACGCGGGTTCAGTTCACACCAAATCATGTACCGCCCAAGGCCCAAAAATTTCCCTTGCCTCAATGATCCCTGGGTCTTTCCAACTCTTTTGCCAAAACCAGTACTTCCCAATTTTTTTTCAAATCAAATTTACCCAACTTAAGTCCATTGCTGCGAGTCCGGTCTTGATTATTTTTACGCTATTTATATCCCGTTTAATGTTTTGTTTTCCATTTGTACACTTCAATCTTATCTTGCCTAAGTCTATGAGTTTAAAGATTGCAAGTTCAATCCCTTTAGCCTGTTTTCGTAGAAAAGGTTTCTAATACATGGGTCAACTTTGTCACCCTTTTTATATTTTCGAGCGCATTTGTACCCTTTTAATATGAAGAACAACTGAACAACATAATATAAGGAGGTCTATTGAAATGGAAAAATTTATTAGCTTTTTGTGAACACTTATCACTGTTGTCTTGGCTTTTAAATTTCTGCTAACCAGAGCTCCTAGATCTTTTCGGGATTCACTAGATTAAGAGGTGCATTGATTGGCTTATACGTGCCAAATGCATTTTGTTTTCCCCAAATTAAAACTTACACCTGTCTGCATTGA
Source organism: Cherax destructor (assembly GCA_009830355.1). Taxonomy (NCBI): domain Eukaryota; kingdom Metazoa; phylum Arthropoda; class Malacostraca; order Decapoda; family Parastacidae; genus Cherax; species Cherax destructor. The sequence goes on from WNWK01024905.1 coordinate 13,966, forward strand.
ACTGCATCTGCCACTTCTCCACCTCACCAGCCTATCCAGGTCATCCTGTGGGTTTCTAGTTCCCCATCAAAATTATCTGATGGCCCCTTTTATGTCATATAAATTACTTATGTCGTTATTTATTCCCTATCAATGTGGTTTATGCAGATTGGGTCCCAAAATCGCATCACTGACCCCTCGGACACCATTCAGATTTCTCCCCATTAATGCAAAATCTCTTTGCCACGTCCCGCCTGCCTCGACCCATGAGTTAATTTCTCCTGTTCCATATCCCCTACTTTCTTAATCAGTCTTGTGTGTGAAACTTTTTAAAAAACTGATTAAGAAAGTAGCCCACAATGAGGGGTAAAAATGATCTCTTGGGGCAGGGTGGTGAAATACACAACAGTTTCCATTAATGGGGGAAATTATAAAACACACACAAACACACACACACAAAATATATATATATATATATATATATATATATATATATATATATATATATATATATATATATATATATATATATATATATATATATTTTTTTATGTGTGTGTCTATAAAATGCACATTATGAAGATGGCCGGAAGTAAGAGCCCAACATAAGAGCCACAACATAAAGCCACAACATAAGAGCCAAACTAAGAGCCCCAACATAAAGCCACAACATAAAACAAAATAAGAGCCCACATAAAACCCCAAAAAATTTAAAGCCCCAACATAAGGCCACAAAATAAGAGCCCAACATAAGAGCCACAAAATAAGAGCCCACAACATAAGAGCCAAAATAAGAGCCACAATAAGAGCCACAACATAAGAGCCACAACATAAGAGCCAAACATAAGAGCCACACATAAGGCCACAAAATAAGAGCCACAAAGCTAAAAATAAGAGCCACAACATAAGAGCCACACATAAGAGCCACAACAAGGCCACAACATAAGAGCCACAAAATAAGAGCCAAACATAAAACACAAAATAAGAGCCACACATAAGAGCCACAAAATAAAAGCCAAACATAAGAGCCACAACATAAGAGCCAAAAACATAAGAGCCACAAAATAAAAGCCACAAAAAACCCAACATAAGAGCCACAACATAAGAGCCAAACATAAGAGCCACAACATAAACCCCAAAATAAGGCCACAACATAAGAGCCAAAAATGAGCCACAAAATAAAAGGCCCCACATAAGAGCACAACATAAAAGCCACAAAAAGAGCCACAAAATAAGGCCAGCATAAAGCCCCAACATAAGAGCCCAAAATAAGAGCCCACATAAGAGCCACAACATAAGAGCCACAACATAAGAGCCCAACATAAAAGCCACAAAATAAAAGCCCAACATAAAAGCCACAACATAAAGCCCAAAATAAGAGCCACAACATAAAAGGGACAAAATAAGAGCCACAAAATAAGAGCCACAAAATAAAAGCACAAATAAGAGCCACAACATAAGAGCCACAACATAAGAGCCACGACATAAGAGCCCCAACATAAAGACAACAAAGAGCCACAAAATAAGAGCCACAACATAAGGCCACAACATAAGAGCCACAAAATAAGAGCCACAACAAAAAGCCACGACATAAAAGCCACAAAAAAGAGCCCCAAAATAAAAGCCACAACATAAAAGCCACAACATAAGGCCACAAAATGAGCCACAACATAAAAGCCACAAAATAAGAGCCACAAAATAAGAGCCACAAAATAAGAGCCACAACATAAGGCCACACATAAGAGCCACAACATAAGAGCCACAACATAAGAGCACAACATAAGAGCCAAACAAAAGGCCACAACATAAGAGCACACATGAGCTAAACATAAGAGCCACAACAAAAGACCCACGACAAAAGGGCCCCAAACGGAAAAATAAGAGCCACAACAAAAGGCCACAAATAAGAGCCAACATAAGGCCACAACATAAAAAAAAAGGGCCACGACATGAGCCACAACAAAGACCCACAAATAAGAGCCACAACATAAGGCACAACATAAGACCCACAACTAAGAGCCACAACATAAGACCCAAAACGAAAAATAAGACCCCCAAAAAAAACCCAACATAAGAGCCACAACATAAGAGCCACACATAAGACCCACACATAAGAGCCACGACATAAGAGCCACGACATAAGACCCCAACATAAGAGCTACAACAAAAGAGCCACGACAAAAGGCCCACAACATAAGAGCACACATAAGACCCCACGACCCGCCGCAAACCCACACACACAACACCACAACCATTGATACATGATCAAAAAAGTTTCTTGTTTACGTTTCGCAAAAATCTTAGGAGTTGTGTGACTGTGTAAAGTTGGGTTTTTTCCCCAGTTGCTCTGTCTGGGTTTTTGACTCAAGTGTGAGTGTACTCACCTATTTGTGGTTAAAGGGGGTCGATTCACAGCTCCTGGCCCCCGCCTCTTTGCTTTTTGCTATAGGTCCTCTCTCTCCCTGCCATGAGCTTTTTTTCCTTCTTAAAGCTGTGTTGATCCCCTCCCTCATCTCTAGTTGTTCCATTCCTACAAATCTACAGCAGAAGAAATTTTCCCTAACATCCCTGTGACTCATCTAGTTTTCCCTTTCCCAGTTGTGACTTCTTCCCATTTCCCCTCTAGGGAAAAATTCTGTCCCTGTTCACCTTTAATTTCATTCATTATTTTGTACGTTGTTATCTATCCCCCCCGTCCTCTAGTGTCATTGGTTGAGTTCCTTTTAAAATCTCCTTTTAGGGCATACCCCTTAGCTCCGGGACTGTCTTTTGCAAACCTGTGCACTTTCTCTAATTTTTTTTACGTGTTGACCTGGTTGGGGTTCCAACTGGGCGATCTCCAGTATGGGCCTAATGTAAAGGTGTACAGTGTGTGAATGAACACTTAGATGACGAAACGCTATTTTGTGAGTGAGTGTTAGTTACCGGGTTTCCAAAAACCGTCGATAGACACTTCCAGGGTGAGTATGAATGTATGTACTCACCTAATTGTGATTGCAGGGGTCGAGACTCAGCTCCTGGCCCCCCCTCTTCCTGTCCGCTACTGGGTCTCTGCTCCCCCTGCTCCATGAGCTTTATCATACCTTGTCTTAAAACTATGTATGGTTCCGCCTCCACTATATCGTTCGCTAAACTATTCCACTTCCTAACTACTCTATGGCTGAAAAATGCTTCCTAATATCCCTTTGACTCATCTGAGTCTTCAGCTTCCAGTTGTGTCCCCTCGTTTCTGTGTTCCCTCCTGAACATCCTGTCACTATCTACCTTGTCGATTCCCCGCAATATTTTGTATGTCGTTATCATGTCTCCTCAACGCTTCTGTCCTCCAGTGTTGTTAGTCCTATTTCCTCAACCTTTCTTCATAGGGCATGTATGTATGTGTGTGTTTTGATAGAAATTTCCCCGCATGTTATCCTTACAGTCGTGTTATTGACTAACTTGTTTAGTATGAACATAACTGATATCCTCAGGCAGGGTGGCACTGGTCATGGCTGGCACTGAAGATACGGGTCATGGCTAGCACTGAAGACAAGGGTCATGGATGACACTGAAGACAAGGGTATGATTGGCCCTGAAAGCACGGGTCATGATTGGCACGGAAGATATGGGTCATGGTTGGCACTGTAAGTGGGTCAGTGATTTACTCGCCAAATAGAGATGGCGCCCATGTCATCCACGGCCTGAGGCGCCTTGCTGGGCATGTGATGCTGCCAGTGCCATCATCCACTTGAGATGGAATTTGAGGGAACCCACTTATCTTCTGCTCTGGTATCTACTGGAATGAAGGAAATTCCAGCTGTTTTAAATGTTGGCTTATTTTTTCAGCTATTAGAAGTGCTGAGCTGACGAATAAGACACACGTCGGTGCTTGTACTCCATGACTGAACTATGTGTTGTACAGTCGTAATAATTTTCCGATTAGGTTCGTGAAGACATTTCCAACATTAATAAGTCCTTCCTATACTGATGATGCTGGTTTAAAAAACAGTGAGCAAACACTAAATATATTTTTTAGAAAACGTTTCGGTCCTAGGACCTTGATCACTTCTAACACAGAGGTCCCAGGACCGAAAAATATTCTAATAAATATGTGCTAGTGTTTGCTTGCGTCTTTTTAAACTAATTTGTGGGTATGTATTCCAAGGTTTATTCCATACTGATGATGCCAGTCTGTGTTTCGGGGAGGGAGATAAGGCGCAGGTTTACCAATAAGTGTCTTTCTGTGTACGATGTCTGGAGTGTGTGGTGGTGGCTGAAGCAGTCGCCAGGAACCACGAACCCTTCTTTTAAAATTTTTTAATTTAATGTTTTTTGACAGGGTTTGGGGGTACCCATGTTAGGGTGAAGGAAAAAGGGATCATAGGGGGGGTTAAATGGGGGATTGGGGTACTGAAAGGCCCTAAAGCGGCATTTGGCAGGAATCTACCTGCCCAAATTAATCCCCCTTTATATTTCCCCAAAATCCACATTTTCTTTTTTTTCTTTTTGAAATTTTAAAAGGAAAAACCCTCCCATTTTCCCGGCCCCGTTTTTACTTTTAAACCAGGGGGGCTTTACCAAAAAAAGGGTTTCACCCCCCAACCCCGGAAAAAAGGAAAAAAAATAAACAAAACTGGGGGGGATTCAAAAAAAACCCTCAATTTTTCCCCCCCAAAACATTTCATATATGGAAGGGCCTAAGGAAATTTTTAAAAGACTCCTGAAATTTTCCATTTTTATAAAAAAAGACCCAACTCCCTTCCCACATGTAAAAACAAAAATTTGGACACCCCCAAACGGTCCCCCCCTGGGTTGGTTGGTTAAAACCTCTAAATAATAAATAAATTAAATTTTTAAATTTATTATATATTTATTTTTTTAATTTATTAAATTTAAAATTTTAAAAATAAATTTATATATATATATATAAAAAAAAGATCAAAATAAACAGGTGATATCAAAATATCCCAAGAAAACCACTATAAAAAAATAAAAAGAATTCCAAGCGCTTTCGTGATTTCTAAATTACCCAAGGAACTATAACGGAAACATGAAAAGGGAGGCATAAAAGGGGGCGAGACTACACCTCACGGGTAAATCACACTAAAAAAGACTACACCTCACAGTAGCGTAACATCGCACGACTCTGTGAAGAGGAACATAAGAAAGGACCTGAAACTCTTCCCAAAAAAAAAGATTAGCCCAAATTTATTATTAAATTTTTCCCCAAATTTTATTAATTATAAATGAATCCAATTTATATAAACCAAAAGAAATATTCATTTTTTTCAAAACTGCTTTTAATGAAACATGATTCTATTATATTTCTCTCAACCATGGACTTGCTTGATACAACCTTCTCAGCTTTTTGAAAATCAATTGGAGGGTTTAAAAAATCTCCCCACAGGGAATAAATAAAAGCATTAGAATCTTGTCCAGTTCTAATGCTATATTTTGTTGTTTTAATCTTAGTTCAAGATTTTTACCAGTTTGACCAAAATAAACTTTATCGCATATTTTAGGGGAATCTTATAGAAAATCCGTCAGCTTTTTGGGGGAAAATTTTTATAAAAAAAGTTTTTTATTATCAAGTTTTAAATCAACTTTGAAAATTAAAATTCTTAAAAAAGGGAAAAACATATCAACCAAGCTTTCAGGGTGGGGGAGAACCAACATATTTTTGGTTGAAAAAAAGGTTGGTTGCCCCTTTTTATTGTAAAAAGTATTCCTAGCTTTTTTTAAAAGATTTATCAATTATGTTTTTTGGGGTATTTTAAATCATTAGCTATTTCAAAAATTTTTTGAGATTTTTTTATCTATGAACTCTGGACTACAAATACGAAAGCCCCAAAAACATTGAAAAAAAACCGACACTTTAACTCTATCTTGATGGGAAAAGTGTACATGGACAATTATTTGAAAGGTTTTTTCTGTAAATTTTAAATTTAAAATCAATGTTCCCCTTAATAATAAAAACATCTAGGAAGGGCAATGAGTTATTTACTTCGAATTCAACAGTAAAATTTATAGAATGAGCTAAGCTATTTACAGAAAACCTACAAATAATTGTTCCTATGTACACTATTACTCTTCACATCAAGATAGAGTTAAAGTGTCGGTTTTTCTTCAATGTTTTTGAGAGCTTTACGTATTTGTAGTCCAGAGTTCATAGATGAAGAAATCTCTAAAATTTATGAAATAGCTAATGATTTAAAATACCCAAGAAACATAATTGATAAATCTTTTAAAATAGCTAGGAATACTTTTACAATCCAAAGGACAACCAACCTTATTCAACCAAAAATATGTTGGTTCTCCTTACCATGAAAGCTTGGTTGATATGCCTTCCTTTCTTAAGAATTTTAATATCAAAGTTGTATTTAAAAATCTTGATACAGTAAAAAGACTTTTGATAAAAAATTCCCCCCAAAATGCTGATAATGGAATCTTAACATAAGAACATAAGAACAGTGGTGGACCTGACTTAACTCAGTGAAGACGTGTCTTGTGTGCTCTCTGTCAATCTGAAGAAGATGTCCTCTCTTGAGCTACTCTACCAGCAGCTGAAGGAAGAACTGAGGGTAGCTAAGCTTGAGATACAGCGACTGACTGAGGAAAACAAGAGGATTCGTAGTAATCCTCTTGTTGAGAATCCTCAAGCCAGGAAAGGAACCTGGACAGTGGCTAAAACGCATGGGACAAAGTTAAGGCTCAAGAGGACGGGTGGAGAGGTAGAAACAACGAAGACCCAGGAGAATGTTGTGGAAACATCGAACCCATTCTCCGTGCTACCCGATGAATGTGAGTCGACTTCTGGGAGCGTCACGACGAAAGACACAAAGGAAGGTAAAAACATTGTTGTTGTTGGGGACAGTCAGGTTAGGTACATGGATAGGGCTTTCTGTTTGATTGATAGGAGTAGGAGACAGAGGGTTTGCTTTCCTGGGGCTGGGATGGAGGATATTGTTAGCCGTCTGGACGACATCATGAGAGGTAATGGGAGCAATCCTATTATCTGTCTCAGTGCTGGAGGCAACGATGTTGGCAGACGTAGGAGTGAGGACCTGACTAGCAGGTTTAGGTCAGCAATAGACATAATTAGGAAGAAGGGTGGAACCCTGTCATATGTGGTATTTTGCCAAGGAGAGGAGTTGGAAATGAATGGCTGTCCAGGGCAATTGGTGTCAATTGCTGGCTGGACAAATACTGTAAGGAAAATTCAGTAACATTCATTGACAACTGGGACCTCTTCTATGGCAGAAATGACATGTATGCCAGGGATGGGGTTCACTTATCCAGGTCTGGGGTGGGGGCACTGGCAACTGCAGTGGAGGGAGCTGTTAGGGCTTTAAACTAGAAATAGTTAGTGGTATGGGTTTTGGGGGGAAAACAGAGAAGTCCCAGTGTAGTAATATTATATGTTGTAGGAGAACTAGTAATAGGCAGAATAAGGTGGATAGTGGAAAGCTAGTGACACTAGATGACAAGGACAGTAATAGGTATAGTGGAAAAACAGAGATGAGCAGGAAGGGTAAAGAGAAAGGAGGGTCTCTAAATATATATTACACCAATAGTCGTAGTGCTAGGAATAAGATGGACGAGTTGAGATTAGTTGCAAGTACGGTAATATTGATGTTTTTGCAATAACTGAGACATGGTTTAATATGAAAAATCGGGACTTGCCTGCCGAATGTCACATTCAGGGTTTTAAATTGTTCCAAGTAGACAGAAGTATCGGGAAAGGGGTGGGTGGCACTCTATGTCCGTGATCATTTAAATTGTTGCATAAAAACGGGTATAAAGTCTGAATTAACACATACAGAGTCTGTCTGGATAGAATTTTCAGAGGGTGTGAAAAATTGATTTTAGGCGTGATTTACCGTCCTCCAAACTTAGATAGGGAACAAGGGAGACTACTTTGGGAGGAAATTGTTAAGGCCACAAGACACGATAACGTAGTAATTCTAGGGGACTTTAACTTTAGTCAGATTGATTGGAATTTCATGACAGGAATTTAGAATCTAACGACTTTTTAGAAGTAGTTCAGGATTGCTTTTTGAAGCAGTTTGTAACAGAACCTACAAGGGAAATAACCTACTTGACTTGGTTCTGGCAAGCAAGGAAACCCTTGTTAATTATTTAGAAATTACAGAGGAACTCGGCTCAAGCGACCACAAGTCAATTACCTTTAGCATTGAATGGATGTATGATAGTAGGGATAATTCAGTAATGGTCCCAGATTTTCGCTTAGCAGATTATAATGGACTTAGAGAACACTTATCAACTGTGGACTGGGGTGAAGAAGAGGTATCAATATGACAGTTTTCTTAACACTATACAGGCTGCCCAAAGAACATTTATCCCGTATAAAGAAATTAGATCAAGTAGAAATGACCCAAAATGGATGAATAATAGGCTCAAATATCTTTTAGGGCAGAAGAAAGGAATTTATAGGCGCATAAAAAGAGGTGAGGGTCATCTTATAAATCAGTATACTGACATTAAGAGGGACGTTAAAAGGGAATAAGAAAATCTAAACGGGACTATGAAATTAAAGTTGCTAGGGATTCAAAACTAACCCAAAAGTTTTTCCAGGTTTATAGAACAAAAGTTAGGGATAAGATAGGTCCCCTTAAAAATAACTTTGGGCATCTTACTGACAAGGAGAATGATATGTGCTCTATTTTTAATAATTATTTTCTCTCGGTTTTCACACAGGAAGACATTAATAATATCCCAGTAATTAATTTTTACAGAGGCCCAGAAGAAGATAAATTATGTAATATCACAGTCACTAGCGAAATGATTATGAAACAGCTGGACCGACTGAAACAAAATAAATCGCCGGGTCCTGATGAGCTTTTTGCAAGGGTTCTTAAGGAATGCAAAATGGAACTCTGTGAACCAATATCTAACATTTTTAATTTATCTCTTCAAACAGGTGTAGTGTCTGATATGTGGAAGATGGCTAATGTAATTCCTATTTTTAAAGCAGGGGACAAGTCACTACCGTCAAACTACCCCAATAAGCCTGACCTCAATTGTAGGCAAATTACTAGAGTCAATTATAGCTGATATTATTAGAAGCCATCTAGATAACCATAATTTGATTAATGATACCCAGCATGGATTCACGAGGGGCCGTTCCTGCCTATCTAATTTATTAACCTTCTTCAGTAAAGCTTTTGAGGCTGTTGATCACGATAAAGAATTCGATATTGTTTATTTAGACTTTAGTAAGGCTTTTGATAGTACCGCACCAGAGACTGTTAAAGAAAGTGGCAGCTCATGGCATTGGGGAAAAGTGCTGTCATGGATCGAGTCATGGCTCACCAATAGGAAGCAGAGAGTGTGCATAAATGGGGTTAAATCCGAATGGAGACTTGTAACAAGTGGTGTTCCACAGGGATCAGTCTTAGGCCCATTGTTATTTATAATATATATCAATGACCTTGATGAGGGAATTACTAGTGATATGAGCAAATTCGCCGACGACACGAAGATAGGTAGGATAATTGATTCAAACATAGATGTCATAGAACTTCAGGAAGATTTAGACAAACTTAATTCGTGGTCAGAAAAGTGGCAGATGCAGTTCAATGTAGATAAATGCAAGGTTCTGAAGCTCGGGAGTGTCCATAACCCAAGCACTTATAAGTTAAATAACGTAGAACTTAGCCATACAGATTGCGAGAAGGACTTGGGGGTGATGGTAAGCAGCAACCTTAAACCAAGACAGCAATGCCTAAGCGTACGTAATAAGGCAAATAGATTACTGGGATTTATATCAAGAAGTGTTAGCAACAGAAGTCCAGAGGTTATATTACAGCTTTATACATCATTAGTAAGGCCTCACCTAGATTACGCAGCTCAGTTTTGGTCTCCATATTACAGAATGGACATAAATTCGTTAGAAAACATTCAGCGTAGAATGACTAAATTAATACATAGCATTAGAAATCTTCCTTACGAAGAAAGATTGAAGACACTTAAATTACATTCACTTTTAAGACGTAGAATGAGGGGAGACATGATCGAGGTATACAAGTGGAAAATGGGTATTAACAAAGGGGATATAAATAAGGTCTTGAGGATATCTCTCCAAGAGAGAACCCGCAATAATGGATTCAAGTTAGATAAGTTTAGATTTAGAAAGGATATAGGAAAGTATTGGTTTGGAAATAGGGTAGTTGATGAGTGGAACAGTCTGCCTAGTAGGGTTATTGAAGCTAGGACCTTGGGTAGTTTCAAATTTAGGTTGGATAAATTCATGAGTGAGAGGTTGGATTTGAGTGGGACTCCGCATGAGTGGGTAGAATTGTCAAAGCTTATTTCTTGGGTAGCATTGAAAATTGGGTTGAGCAAATATTCTGTTAGTGGGACGGATTGTGAAGGACCTGCCTAGTATGGGCCAACAGGCCTGCTGCAGTGTTCCTCCTTTCTTATGTTCTTATGTTCTTATAAGATTCCCTGTAAAATATGCGATAAAGTTTATTTTGGTCAAACTGGTAAAAGTCTTGAACTAAGATTAAAACAACATAAATATAGCATTAGAACTGGACAAGATTCTAATGCTCTATTTATTCATGTGAGAATTTTAACCATCCAATTGATTTTCAAAATGCTGAGAAGGTTGTATCAAGCAAGTCCATGGTTGAGAGAAATATAATAGAATCATGTTTCATTAAAAGCAGTTTTGAAAATAATATGAATATTTCTTTTGGTTTATATAAATTGGATTCATTTATAATTAATAAAATTTGGGAAGAATTTAATAATAAATTGGACTAATCTTAATTCTTGGGAAGAGTTTCAGGTCCTTTCTTATGTTCCTCTTGACAGAGTCGTGCGATGTTACGCTACTGTGAGGTGTAGTCTTTGTTAGTGTGATGTGACTGTGAGGTGTAGTCTCGCCCTTATATAAGCCCTTCTTGTCATGTTTCCTGTTATAGTTCCTTGATAATGTGAGTAGTCACGAAAGCGCTTGGAATTCTTCTATTTTTCATAGTGGTTTTCTTGCTTATAAATATATATATATATATATATATATATATATATCAAACAGTACAGATAGGAATAAGCAGACACGTTGTACAATTATTCTCTTTTCACAATTATTGACGCTCATGAATAAATACTGGGTGTAACATGTAAATGTAAAGCTGTATTGTTGTTATATTCAGTAGAAAACGTTGTTTATACCCTCTGGACAATAAGATATCATTAGGTTTGTTCCGAGGATGGGAAGATATCTTCAACAGCCCTTCACCGTCATCAAGGCACCCTCCTTGAAGGATGAAAAGCTATAAATTATTATTACAATCAAAACTAAGTGCTAAACCCCACAAGGGTCATACAGCGCGAAAAGCTATAAAGATATCTTGTTATTAGTGTTTGAAGGAACTTACCGCGAGGGTGACGCTGTCCACATCCTTCCAGTCCCCAAACTCTGCCAGGGTGACTGATGGTCGCATCACTGTGTAATACATCTTCTGGTACCCAGGTGGAGCAGCTCTCCTGCCCTTGGTTCGTAGCGGCAGTCAAGTCGACACTGTCAGCTGTTTCTGACACGTTAAGTATAGAACTAGACGAGGCCAGACTCGATAAACTACCGAAGGGTTTTTTATTCGCCAGCCACTCAGGAATACCTTCCACCAGCCTCAGGAAGGAGCTTCGTCTGGTTGTGTCATGACCTAAGGCCGGGGTGGCGGCGGCCAGAACGATCTCATCCAGGAACGAGAGATGGGAGACGCTGGTGGGAACCTTGGTGTCCCAGCCGCTGGGTAGAGACTTGCGTCTCAGCTCCTTATCCAGTTTGTCGCACACTGTTATGTCACCGAAAGAAACGCTTAGACGACTGCTGCTGACTGTCTTGGGGAAGGTCGGGTTAATGACATCTGGGCGTCGTGAGTGTCTAGTGACGACAGAAACAGTGACAGGGGCGTTATCACCTCCTGTATAACTACCTACCCTCCACACATCTTCGGTAACTCTACCAAACCCTGATGACCCGCCCAAGAGCCGTGTGGTAGAGGAATGTAAATCTATGCTGGCACAAGAGTCTGAAAGACTCTCTGATCGTACATCTATCTCTGATGTCCCGGGCCATGCGTGCCCAGCGTCTATCACTTCATTCCGGTATCTTGAGACTGAATGCAGGATAGGTATAATGATGGGTGTCTCAGCCAAGGAGGTCCTATCTCGGCTGTGTAAGCGTCTGCCCTCATCCCTGTCGTGTATCCTGCTACCAGGTGGTACCTCATCTTTGGCCATTATGTGGCAGGAGAGCAGCACCTCACTCTCAGGGACTCAAAGAAGCTGTGAGGTCATGTTGTACAAGTGCTGTTTCCACGCAGCAGCACCACCACTACTAGGATTCGCAGCACCACCACCACTAGGACTCACACAGCAGCACCACCACCGCTAGGACCCAGACAGCAGCACCACCACTCGGACCCACACAGCAGCACCACCACCACTAGGACTCACACAGCAGCACCACCACTCGGACCCACACAGCAGCACCACCACTCGGACCCACACAGCAGCACCACCACTCGGACCCACACAGCAGCACCACCACTAGGACCCACACAGCAGCACCACCACCACTACGACTCACACACAATGACTGACTCACCTGTGATGGCTCAGCCTCACCTACATCATGGGTATTACTACCCTCCCTCCCATCCATATCTACTTCCCCTCCTATTCTCCTCCAAAACTACTTTTCGTTCCCTCCACACCCTATCCCTCTTCTCATGTAACATTCCCTACTACCCTTCCTCTCTATAACTGTCATTCTTCCCATTCCATATCTACCTCACCATGACAGTATCACTTATTACTTTTGTATGCCTAAGACTAATCTTGAATTTAATGTGATCATTGAAAAAAAAAATGAACTCTTTGCAGTTTAAAATAAAAATAAAATATTTTTGTAAAATATCTGTAAATTAAAGTTAAACATATGATATTTGCACAGGTTAAGTATACAGTTGTTTTTTAAACTTATTCGATATATGATTTACACAATAGCTGCAACGTAGGATATATACACCGACAAGTGTATTTCTCTCATTGTATATATGCTGAGAATTCACTTTAATCCCTATTGTAGAAATTAGAGTATTCTTGTCTGGTGGTAAAAGTTACGTACAGCCTTAATAACCCTAGTGTAATCGACTGACTTTACTCCCCCATTAAACAACTTAACCATTAGGTTCTAGATTGTATAGGCATACAGTATTCTTGTTAATTACCATCATTAGACACAAATGCCTTATTTTTACGCCGTTGAATTCACACCCTACGAGATGTTACCCTACCTTGGTTCATCTTAAAGCCCAGCTCTATCTAAGACATTACCACACTCCACGATGACCCCCACAACAGTCGACTCCCACTCAAGTACTATCTAAGGCATGCTACCCCCCTTTCCCCCAGGTTCCCACCCACAACAGTCGACTACCACTTAAGTACTATCTAAGGCATGCTACCCCTCTTCCCCCAGGTTCCCACCCACAACAGTCGACTACCACTTAAGTACTATCTAAGGCATGCTACCCCCCTGCCCCCCAGGTTCCCACCCACAACAGTCGACTACCACTTAAGTACTAAGGCATGCTACCCCCCTACCCCCAGGTTCCCACCCACAACAGTCGACTACCACTCAAGTACTATCTAAAGGCATACCCCCACCCCCAGGTTCCCACCCACAACAGTCGACTACCACTTCAGTTAAGTACTATTTAAGGCATGCCCCCCACCCCCCCGGTTCCACCCACAAAGTCGATTTCCCCCTCAAATACATCTAAGGCATGCTACCCCCTCCCCCAGGATCCCACCCACAAAGTCACTACCACTTAAGTACTATCTAAAGGGATTACCCCCTTCCCCCAGGTTCCCACCCACAACATTCGACTACCACTTAAGTACTATCTAAGGCATGCTACCCCCTCTTCCCCGGTTCCCACCCACAACAGTCGACTACCATTAAAAAACTTCAAGGCATGCTCTCCCCCTTCCCCCCGGTTCCCCCCCACAACAGTCGACTACCACTTAAGTACTATCTAAGGCATGCTACCTCCTACCCCCAGGTTCCCACCCCCAACATTCATACCATTGACATCAAGGCATCTACCCCCCTTTCCCCAGGTTCCACCCCCCCCAAAAGTCGACTACCAAAGTACTATCTAAGGCATGCTACCCTCTTTCCCCCGGTTCCCACCCACAACAGTCGACTACCATTTAAGTACTATCTAAGGCATGCCCCCCCTTAGGTTCCCACCCGCATTCGACTAAATTAAGTACTATCTAAGGCATGCTCCCCTCTTCCCCCCGGTTCTCACCCACAACATTTTATACCATTTAAGTACTATCTAAGGCATGCTACCCCCCCTTCCCCAGGGTTCCCCCCCACAGCATTCGACTACCATTAAGTCTATCTAAGGCATGCTCCCCTCTTCCCCCCGGTTCCCCAAAAAAACATTCGACTACCACTTATACTATCTAAGGCATGCTCCCCTCTTCCCCCCGGTTCCCCCCCCACAACATTCGACTACCCAATACTATCTGGCATGCTACCCCCCCTTCCCCCCGGTTCCCAACCCACAAAGTCGACTCCCATTGTTTAAATACTATTTAAGGCATGCTACACCCCCCCCCCCAGGTTCCCCCCCACAACAGTCGATCCCACTCAAGTACAAACTAAGGCATGCTACCCCCTTCCCCCAGGATCCCACCCCCAACAGTCACTACCACTTAAGTACTATCTGGCATGCTACCCCCTTCCCCCAGGTTCCCACCCCAAAAATTGACTACCACTTTACTATCTAAGGCATGCTACCCCCACCCCCAGGTTTCCCCCCCACAACAGTCGACTACCACAATTAAGACATTTAAGGCATGCTCCCCCTCCCCCCCGGTTCCCACCACAACAGTCGACTCCACCAAGTACTATCTGGCATCACCCTTCCCCAGGTCCCACCCACAACATCACTCCACTTAAGTACTATCAAGGCATGCCCCCCTCCCCCCCGGTTCCCCCCCACAACAGTCGACTACCATTTTAAGTACTATTTAAGGCATGCTCCCCCTCCCCCAGGTTCCCCCCCACAACATCGATTCCCCCTAAGTACTATCTAAGGCATGCTACCCCCCTCCCCCAGGTCCCACCCACAACATCCTTTAATTACTATCTGGC
>WNWK01024906.1:0-29131 GCA_009830355.1 Cherax destructor
CAACGCTATCCCACCTAGAACTCAAGAATGGTACACTGCAGGTCCTTTAAGTCACACCTTGTTTTTAACTATCACACTACTTTTTAAGACTCACATGCAGCTTTCTCCACCTGACCCAGCATTCTCCACCTGACTGTACCCTATATATATCTCCATGTTGCTTATTTTCCAGGTAGATCTGTCTGTGACTCGATAAAGCCCACTGCGTGGGCGAAACGTTGTCAATAAAGGATCACATTATACTGCTTATGTGTTTATTTTTCCCATACCTCTAACTAATCCTAGTTTAAAGCCCTAACAACATCCTCAACTGAGCTAGCGAGAAATCCTATACCTTCCCTGGATAAGTGAACCCCATCCCTGGCATACATGTCATTTCGGCCATAGAAGTGGTCCCAGTTGTCAATGAATGGGACTGCATTATCCTTACAGTGTTTGTCCAACCAGCAATTTATACCAATCGCTCTGGAAAGCCATTCATTTCCAACACCCCTTCTTGGCAAAATGCCACATATAACAGGGCTCCCTCCCTTCTTCCTAATGATGTCTATTGCTGCCTTATACCTACTAACTAAATCCTCACTTCTACGCTTGGATACATCATTGCCTCCAACACTGAGGCAGATAATAGGATTGATCCCATTACCATGCATGATGTTGTCAAGCCGGCTAACAATGTCTTCCATCCCAGCCCCAGGAAAGCAAACCCTCTGTCTCCTACTCCTATCTGTCAAGCAGAAGGCCCTATCCATATATCTAACTTGGCTATCCCCAACAACAACAATGTTTTTACCTTCCTTGGTACAGTTCGTCGTGACGTTCCCAGTAGTCGACTCACATTCGTCTGGTAGCACAGAAAAGGAGTTCGAAGTTTCCACAGCAGTCTCTTTCTTCTTCGTCGTTACTACCTCTCCATTCGTCTTCTTGATCTTCAACTTCGTCCCATGCTGTCCGGCCACTGCCCAGGTTCCCTTCTTGACCTGAGGACTCACAACAGGAGGACTACTACGAATCCTCTTGTTTTCCTCCGTCAATCGCCGTATCTCAAGCTTCGCTACCCTCAATTCCTCCTTAAGCTGCTGGTAAAGTTGCTCAATAGGGGGCATCTTGATTCAGTCCACAGGGAGTACACTAGACACGTGTTCACTGAGCTAAGAACAGGTCACCACTGAGCTAAGAACAGGTCACTTTGTGTTAGATTCTTTATCTTTTAACCCCACATCTTTTGCCAACACCCGAGCATTCACTTCTCTTACAAGTAGATCACAAAGAGTAGTAGTCAACAGAGTAAAGTCTGAGGCGGCTACGGTGAAAAGCTCTGTTCCACAAGGCACAGTACTCGCTCCCATCCTGTTCCTCATCCTCATATCGGACATAGACAGGAATATCAGCCACAGTGCCGTGTCTTCCTTTGCAGATGACACCGAATCTGCATGACAGTGTCCACCATTGAAGACACTGCAAGACTCCAAGCAGACATCAACCAAATCTTTAAATGGGCTGCAGAAAACAATATGAAGTTCAATGATGAGAAGTTTCAATTACTCCGATATGGAAAACGTGAGGAAATTAAAATTTCATCGGAGTATAAAACAAATTCCAACCACACAATGGAGCGGAAAACTAACGTCAAAGACCTGGGAGTGATCATGACAGAGGATCTCTCCTTCAAGGACCATAACACTGTAGCAATCGCATCTGTCAGAAAAATGACAGGATGGATAATGAGAACCTTCAAAACCAGGGATGGCAAGCCCATGTTGACACTTTTCAGGTCGCTTGTTCTATCTAGGCTGGAATATTGCTGCACACTAACTGCACCTTTCAAGGCAGGTGAAATTGCTGACCTAGAAAATGTGCAGAGAAACTTCACTGCATGCATCACTGCAATGAACCATCTCAATTACTGGGAACGCTTGAAGTTCCTAAACCTGTACTCCCCGGAACGCAGGCGGGAGAGATACATTATTATATACACTTGGAAAAGCCTAGAGGGATTAGTAAAAAACTTGCACATGAGTGTCACTCCCTACGAAAGCAAAAGACTCGGCAGACGATGTAACATCCCCCCAATGAAAAGCAGGGTGCCACTAGCACGTTGAGAGACAACACCTAGGAGAGGAGTTGGAAATGAATGGTTGTCCAGGGCAATTGGTGTCAATTGCTGGCTGGACAAATACTGTAAGGAAAATTCAGTAACATTCATTGACAACTGGGACCTCTTCTATGGCAGAAATGACATGTATGCCAGGGATGGGGTTCACTTATCCAGGTCTGGGGTGGGGGCACTGGCAACTGCAGTGGAGGGAGCTGTTAGGGCTTTAAACTAGAAATAGTTAGTGATATGGGTTTTGGGGGGAAAACAGTGAAGACCCAGTGTAGTAATATTATAAGTTCTAGGAGAACTAGTAATATGCAGAAAAAGGTGGACAGTGGAAAGCTAGTGACACTAGATGACAAGGACAGTAATAGGTATAGTGGAAAAACAGAAATGAGCAGAACGGTAAAGAGAAAGGTGGGTCTTTAAATATTTATTACACCAATAGTCGTAGTGCTAGGAATAAGATGGACGAGTTGAGATTAGTTGCAAGTACGGGTAATATTGATGTTTTTGCAATAACTGAGACATGGTTTAATATGAAAAATCGGGACTTGCCTGCCGAATGTCACATTCAGGGTTTTAAATTGTTCCAAGTAGACAGAAGTATCGGGAAGGGGGGTGGGGTGGCACTCTATGTCCGTGATCATTTAAATTGTTGCATAAAAACGGGTATAAAGTCTGAATTAACACATACAGAGTCTGTCTGGATAGAATTTTCAGAGGGGTGTGAAAAATTGATTTTAGGCGTGATTTACCGTCCTCCAAACTTAGATAGGGAACAAGGGAGACTACTTTGGGAGGAAATTGTTAAGGCCACAAGGCACGATAACGTAGTAATTCTAGGGGACTTTACCTTTAGTCAGATTGATTGGAATTTCTTGACAGGGAATTTAGAATCTAACGACTTTTTAGAAGTAGTTCAGGATTGCTTTTTGAAGCAGTTTGTAACAGAAACTACAAGGGGAAATAACCTACTTGACTTGGTTCTGGCAAGCAAGGAAACCCTTGTTAATAATTTAAAAATTACAGAGGAACTCGGCTCAAGCGACCACAAGTCAATTACCTTTAGCATTGAATGGATGTATGATAGTAGGGATAATTCAGTAACGGTCCCAGATTTTCGCTTAGCAGATTATAATGGACTTAGAGAACACTTATCAACTGTGCACTGGGGTGACGAAGAGAGGTATCAATATGACAGTTTTCTTAACACTCTACAGGCTGCCCAAAGAACATTTATCCCGTATAAAGAAATTCGATCAAGTAGAAATGACCCAAAATGGATGAATAATAGGCTTAAGTATCTTTTAGGGCAGAAGAAAGGAATATATAGGCGCATAAAAAGAGGTGAGGGTCATCTTATAAATCAGTATATGGACATTAAGAGGGACGTTAAAAAGGGAATAAGAAAAGCTAAACGGGACTATGAAATTAAAGTTGCTAGGGATTAAAAAAGTAACCCAAAAAAGTTTTTTCCAGGTTTATAGAACAAAAGTTAGGGATAAGATAGGTCCCCTAAAAATAACTCTGGGCATCTTACTGACAAGGAGAATGATATGTGCTCTATTTTTAATAATTATTTTCTCTCGGTTTTCACACAGGAAGACATTAATAATATCCCAGTAATTAATTTTTACAGAGGCCCAGAAGAAGATAAATTATGTAATATCACAGTCACTAGCGAAATGGTTAGGAAACAACTAGACCGACTGAAACAAAATAAATCGCCGGGTCCTGATGAGCTTTTTGCAAGGGTTCTTAAGGAATGCAAAATGGAACTCTGTGAACCAATATCTAACATTTTTAATTTATCTCTTCAAACAGGTGTAGTGTCTGATATGTGGAAGATGGCTAATGTAATTCCTATTTTTAAAGCAGGGGACAAGTCACTACCGTCAAATTACCGCCCAATAAGCCTGACCTCAATTGTAGGCAAATTACTAGAGTCAATTATAGCTGATATTATTAGAAGCCATCTAGATAACCATAATTTGATTAATGATACTCAGCATGGATTCACGAGGGGCCGTTCCTGCCTATGTAATTTATTAACCTTCTTCACTAAAGCTTTTGAGGCTGTTGATCACGATAAAGAATTCGATATTGTTTATTTAGACTTTAGTAAGGCTTTTGATAGAGTACGGCACCAGAGACTGTTAAAAAAAGTGGCAGCTCATGGCATTGGGGGAAAAGTGCTGTCATGGATCGAGTCATGGCTCACCAATAGGAAGCAGAGAGTGTGCATAAATGGGGTTAAATCCGAATGGGGACTTGTAACAAGTGGTGTTCCACAGGGATCAGTCTTAGGCCCATTGTTATTTATAATATATATCAATGACCTTGACGAGGGAATTACTAGTGATATAAATTAGACACATATGCAACACTTGGGTATCTTTATTGAGGAAACGTTTCGCCACACAGTGGCTTCATCAGTCCAATACAAAGTAGAAAGGTGTAAGGAGAGGAGGAGTTTGAGGTTATCAGTCCCTCGGCCTGGAGTCGATGTGTTCAGTCCATCAATCTTGTTAGAAGTGTAGCACAAGGCCGTAGAGGTGGCTTATATGCAGTAATCAGGTGAGGTGAAGCAGGAGGAGGCGGGGTCATAGTAGTACCATCCACTATTCTAAGTAGGTCTTCGTCCAAAGGTTGGACAAGTGTAGAAGAATTCGTTTGTATCAAGATCCCAAGCTGTTGCTGTGTCAGACAGGATGTAAATGAATGGTTCAGAGAACCGACAAGTTATAAATTAGACACATATGCAACACTTGGGTATCTTTATTGAGGAAACGTTTCGCACACAGTGGCTTCATCAGTCATACAGTAGAAGGTGTAGGAGAGAGGAGTTTGAGGTATTTGGCTGTCGATGTGTTCAGTCCATCAATCTTGTTAGATTGATGGACTGAACACATCGACTCCAGGCCGAGGGACTGATAACCTCAAACCTCCTCTCCTTACACCTTTCTACTTTGTATTGGACTGATGAAGCCACTGTGTGGCGAAACGTTTCCTCAATTGCCACTGTGTGGCGAAACGTTTCCTCAATAAAGATACCCAAGTGTTGCATATGTGTCTAATTTATAACTTGTCGGTTCTCTGAACCATTCATTTACTAGTGATATGAGCAAATTCGCCGACGACACGAAGATAGGTAGGATAATTGATTCAAACATAGATGTCATAGAACTTCAGGAAGATTTAGACAAACTTAATTCGTTGTCAGAAAAGTGGCAGATGCAATTCAATGTAGATAAATGCAAGGTTCTGAAGCTCGGGAGTGTCCATAACCCAAGCACTTATAAGTTAAATAACGTAGAACTTAGCCATACAGATTGCGAGAAGGACTTGGGGGTGATGGTAAGCAGCAACCTTAAACCAAGACAGCAATGCCTAAGCGTACGTAATAAGGCAAATAGATTACTGGGATTTATATCAAGAAGTGTTAGCAACAGAAGTCCAGAGGTTATATTACAGCTTTATACATCATTAGTAAGGCCTCACCTAGATTACGCAGCTCAGTTTGGTCTCCATATTACAGAATGGACATAAATTCGTTAGAAAACATTCAGCGTAGAATGATTAAATTAATACATAGCATTAGAAATCTTCCTTACGAAGAAAGATTGAAGACCCTTAAATTACATTCACTTGTAAGACGTAGAATGAGGGGAGACATGATCGAGGTATACAAGTGGAAAATGGGTATTAACAAAGGGGATATAAATAAGGTCTTGAGGATATCTCTCCAAGAGAGAACCCGCAATAATGGATTCAAGTTAGATAAGTTTAGATTTAGAAAGGATATAGTAAAGTATTGGTTTGGAAATAGGGTAGTTGATGAGTGGAACAGTCTGCCTAGTAGGGTTATTGAAGCTAGGACCTTGGGTAGTTTCAAATTTAGGTTGGATAAATTCATGAGTGAGAGGGGTTGGATTTGAGTGGGACTCGCGCATGAGTGGGTAGAATTGTCAAAGCTTATTTCTTGGGTAGCATTGAAAATTGGGTTGAGCAAATATTCTGTTAGTGGGACGGATTGTGAAGGACCTGCCTAGTATGGGCCAACAGGCCTGCTGTAGTGTTCCTCCTTTCTTATGTTCTTAACACAATAAGTGTCAGGGGCCCAAGACTCTTCAACTGCCTCTCAGCATACATAAGGGGGATTACCAATAGACCACTGGCTGTCTTCAAGCAGGCACTGGACAGGCACCTAAAGTCGGTGCCTGACCAGCCATGCTGTAGTTCGTACGTTGGACTGCGTGCGGCCAGCAGTAACAGCCTGGTTGATCAGGCTCTGATCCAACATGAGGCCTGGTCACAGACCGGGCCGCAGGGGCGTTGACCCCTGGAACTCTCTACAGGTAAACTCCAGGTAATAAATATGTTGAACAACTATTATGACATCACACATCCCTGTCAAAGGCCTACTTTCACTGGGAAATAATCCCTCTCTCGCCTACATACTCTAACCTGAGCCTCACTATCCTCGTAAAGACTCTTCACTGCTTTCAATAACCTACCTCCTATTCCATACATTTGCAACATCTGCCACATTGCCCCCTATCCACCCTATTAAACGCCTTTTCCAAATTCATAAATGCCACAAAATCCTCTTTACCCTTATCTAAATACTTGCGAACCTATATATGGAACATTTGGAAGCCGAGCGATTTTCCACTATTATTCCCTCTTCTGTCACCTGGCTTCGTTATGTTGACGACATTCTCATCATAACTCCCAGACGCTTCAACGTTCAAGCTCTCCAACACGAACTCAACCAGGTTGAGCCATCAATCCAGTTTACACTAGAAGAAGAAGTCGACAACACTCTTCCTTTCCTTGATGTTCTTCTCTGCAAAGCTGACCATGAACTTCGTTTTAAAGTCTATCGAAAACCTACCAATCAACACGATCTTCTCCACTTCTACTCTCACCACGACACCAAAATTAAACGTGGTGTAATTATAGGCTTTTTCCTGCGCGCACTCAGAATCTGCAGCAGTGAGTTCCTTGAAGAAGAATGCTCCCTCATTGAACAAGTTTTTCCAAACTTCACTATCCTCGTCACTTCATTAGAGACTGCAGACGACGGGCATTAAACATCTTCAACACACCCAGAGAAGACACTGCTGAGAAGAGATACATAGTCCTTCCCACCAACTCCATTTCCAAACAAGTTTCCAACATTTTTCTAAGACCTCATTCCGAGTATCTACCTCCACATCCACCACCATCAAGGACATTACCAGTAACAGACAGGAAAAGCTTCAATCCACGGCAGGGGTATACACAATCCTTGTAATGGCTGCAGCAAATTATACGTTGGCGAAACATCCAGAGACCTACAAACACGCATTTCAGAACACCAGTACGCAGGCAGATCTGACGACTCAAGAAATGCCTGTGTTCAACACCGAAATTTACACAACCATTTAATCAACTACAGAAACGCAAGACTCATCGCCAGAGAAGACAACACGCAATACCGAAGAATCCTAGAATCATCACTCATCTGTATATCCAACAACTTCAACCAGAACAACGGCTTCTACAACATAGCTGAACCTATTGCCAAGAAACTTCTTCAACGCTATCCCACCTAGAACTCAAGAATGGTACACTGCAGGTCCTTTAAGTCACACTATGTTTTTAACTATCACACTACTTTTAAGACTCACATGCAGCTTTCTCCACCTGACCCAGCATTCTCCACCTGACTGTACCCTATATATATCTCCATGTTGCTCATTTTCCAGGTAGATCTGTATGTGACTCGATAAAGCCCACTGCGTGGGCGAAACGTTGTCAATAAAGGATCACATTATACTGCTTATGTGTTTATTTTTCCACTGTTTACCTATATGTTTCACTGCAAACACTTGGTCTACACACCCCCTGCCCTTCCTAAAGCCTCCTTGTTCATCTGCTATCCTACTCTCCGTCTTTCTCTTAATCCTATCAATAATAACTCTAAAATACACTTTACCAGGTATACTCAACAGACTTATTTCCCTATAATTTTTACAATCTCTTTTGTCCCCTTTGCCTTTGTATAGAATAACTATGCATGCTCTCTGCCAGTCCCTAGGTACCTTACTCTCTTCCATACATTTATTAAATAAAAACACTAACTACTCCAAAACTATATCCCACACCTTCTTTTGAAATTTCTATCTTTATCCCATCAATCCCAGTTGCTTTACCCCTTTCATTCTACCCTCTGCCCTATGCACTTTCCCCACACTCACAACTGGTTCTTCCCCACCCCTATCAGATGTTATGCCTCCTTGCCCTATACACGAAATCACAGCTTCCCTATCTTCATCAACATTTAACAATTCCTCAAAATATTCCCTCCATCTTCCCGATACCTCTAACTCTCCATTTAATAACTCTCCTCTCCTATTTTTAACTTCAAATCCATTTGTTCCCTAGGCTTTCTCAACTTATTAATCTATAAATCTTTTTCTTATTTTCAACAACATTTATTGATGACTTCTCACCCACTCTCATTTGCTCTCTTTTTACATTGCTTCACTCTCTTTACCTTTCTTTTTCTCTCCATATACTTTTCCCTCCTTGCATCACTTCTACTTTGTAAAAACCTCTCATATGCTAACTTTTCTTCCCTCCCGCACCCACTTTCCTGTAACCACAAACTTCTGATGAACACTCTAACACTACATTCTTAAACTTACCCCATACATCTTCTACGCCATTGCCTATATACACACTAGCCCATCTGTCCTCTAACAGTTGTTTATATCTAACCCTAACTGCCTCCTATAGTTTATAAACCTTCTCTTATAAACCTCTCTTACTTTCTGCTTCCATTTTCCTTGTATATCATTTAAGAACATAAGAACATAAGAATGGAGGAACACTGCAGAAGGCCTACTGGCCCATATAAGGCAGGTCCTTATCAAAACCACCACTACCTAAGAATTTATTCCCGTACTCACGACACAAATCAAACCCAGCCCATCCCACTCATATATTTGTCCAATCTCTTTTTAAAGCCACCCAAGGTCCTAGCCTCTATCACAGTACTCGGAAGATTGTTCCACGCATCTACAACTCTGTTCGAAAACCAGTACTTGCCTATGTCCTTTCTAAATCTAAATTTATCCAATTTAAATCCGTTATTTCTGGTTCTTACTTGGTTCGATATCCTCAGTATTTTATTAATATCTCCTTTGTTTATGCCCATCATCCACTTGTACACCTCGATGATATCTCCCCTCATTCTACGTCTCTCCAGAGAGTGGAGATTCAACGCTCTAAGTCTATCTTCATACGGGAGATTTCTTATACTGTAAATCATTTTAGTCATTCTTCTTTGTATGTTCTCCAATGAATCTATATCCATCCTGTAGTAAGGAGACCAAAACTGAGCTGCATAATCCAAATGAGGTCTCACTAGTGATGTATAGAGCTGTAAAATAACTTTTGGACTTCTGTTGCTTATACTTCTTGAAATAAATCCTAGTAATCTGTTAGCCTTATTGCGCACACTTAGGCACTGTTGTCTTGGCTTTAGATTTCTGCTTACCATGACTCCCAAGTCTTTTCACATTCTGTATGATCAAGCTCAACTTCACCTAGTTTATAAATTCGAGGGATATTTTCATTACCAACGACAAGCACCTTACACTTGTCCACATTGAACTTCATCTGCCACTTTTCAGACCAAGACATTAATTTATCCAAATCCTCCTGGAGTTCACTGTTATCCTCCTCAGAATGAATTATACGGCCTATTTTTGTATCATCAGCAAATTTACTCATGTCACTTGCAATTCCTTCATCAAGGTCATTAATGTAAATTATGAACAACAATGGGCCCAAAACTGATCCTTGTGGAACGCCACTAGTGACAAATCCCCATTCAGATTTGACCCCATTAATGGAAACTCTCTGCTTTCTATTGGTAAGCCATGCCTCTATCCATGCTAGAACTTTACCTCCTATACCATGAGCTGCCACCTTTCTTAAGAGTCTCTTGTGAGGTACTCTATCGAAGGCCTTACTGAAATCCAAGTAAACTATATCATATTCTTTATCACTGTCTACTGCCTCAAATGTTTTATTGAAAAACGTCAGTAAATTTGTCAGGCAGGAACGACCTCTCGTAAACCCATGCTGAGATTCATTAATCAAATTATGTTCTTCAAGGTGACTTCTGATAATATCAGCTATAATTGATTCTAATAATTTGCCTACTATAGACGTGAGGCTTATTGGACGGTAATTTGATGGAATGGACTTATCCCCTGATTTGAATATAGGAACTACATTAGCTATCTTCCACATCTCTGGCACAACACCAGTTAGGATGGACGTATTAAACACATTCGTTAAT
Organism: Cherax destructor; assembly: GCA_009830355.1. Taxonomy (NCBI): domain Eukaryota; kingdom Metazoa; phylum Arthropoda; class Malacostraca; order Decapoda; family Parastacidae; genus Cherax; species Cherax destructor. The sequence goes on from WNWK01024906.1 coordinate 10,461, forward strand.
GGCTGACTAAGTTCCATTTTGCATTCTTTAAGTACCCTGGAAAACAACTCGTCGGGTCCCGGGGACTTATTTTGCTTCAGTTTATCTATCTGTTTGATAACCATGTCCCTCGTGACAGTAATATTAGTTAATTTGAATTCTTCAGGAACTGAATAATTGTTAATTTCTGGAATCTCATTTACGTCTTCTTGTGTAAAGACTGACAAAAAATAGTCATTAAATAGAGAACACATTTCCAGTTCGTTATCCGTCAGCTGTCCATTCCCAATTTTCAGAGGTCCTACCTTTTCCCTCACCTTCGTCCTGTACACTTGAAAGAACCCTTTTGGATTAGTCTTTGATTCATTAGCAACCTTAATCATTTACCTTTTACTCTGTCTGTATCCACAACTAAAACGTGTAAGTAAGTAAGTTTATTCAGGTATACACAAATACATTTACATACATTATCATACATAGCAGCATATGTGTAGAGAACCCAGGATAACCCAAAAAAGTAAGACAGAGTGACTTATTTCCATTGATATTTCTGTGGCCCCTCTGTAAACATGCACATCCTGAAGTCTACCCAACAGTCTTTTATTTACCAATACGTAGTCCAACAAACTACTGTCATTACGCCCTACATCATATTTTGTATACTTATTTATCCTCTTTTTCTTAAAATATGTGTGTAAATATGTGAGATCTGGTCGCAGACCGGGCCACGGGGGCGTTGACCCCCGGAACTCTCTCCAGGTGTAACCAAACCCCATTCTATACAAAGTTCAATCAAATTCTCCCCATTATAATTTACAGCTGGTACCCCAAACTTACCTACCACACCCTTTCTAAACGCTTCTCTTACTTTAGCATTTTGGTCCTCTACAACAATTACTCTTTCACTTGGCTCAAACGCTCCTACACACTCGCTTAACATCTCCCAAAAACTCTCTCTCTCCTCTACACTCCTCTCTTCTCCAGGTGCATACACACTTATTATAACCCACTTTTCACAACCAACCCTTATTTTAATCCACATAATCCTTGAATTTATACATTTATATTCCCTCTTCTCTCTGCATTACTCATCCTTCAACATTATTGCTACCCCTTCCTTAGCTCTAACTCTCTCAGATAATCCTGACTGAATCCCATTTATTTCCCCAAACTAAAACTCCCATACCCCCTTCAGCTTTGTTTCACTTAGGGCTAAGACATCCATTTTTTTTTCATTCATAACCTTTGCAATCACTTCTTTCTTATCATATGCACTACATCCACGCACATTCAAACATCCCAATTTTATAAGGTTCTTCTTTTCCTTCTTTTAGTAATTTATACAAGAGAAGGGGTTACTAGTCCATTGCTCCCGGCATTTAATCGCCTCCCACGACATGCATAGCTTAGGGAGGAAGAAATTCTGGTAAATTAGACACATATGCAACACTTGGGTATCTTTATTGAGGAAACGTTTCGCCACACAGTGGCTTCATCAGTCCATACAAAGGAGAATCGTGAAGAACAGGAGGAGTGTGAGGTTGTCAGTCCCTCAATCTTGAGTCGATGTTGTCAGTCCATCAATCTTGAATAGAATAACAGCATATGAGCAGAGGAATCTTATATACTGTAGACAGGAGAGGTGCAGCAGTTGTAGGAGGTGTCACATTTGTTCAATGTGGAAGTAGGTCGTGCTCAAGGAATAGGCAAGCGAAGAAATCCCTGTATTAAGATACCAAGATGTTGCAGTGTCAGACAGGATGTGAATGAATGGTTCAGAGAACCGACGATTCTTCACGAACCGACGTTCTTCACGATTCTCTTTTGTATGGACTGATGAAGCCACTGTGTGGCGAAACGTTTCCTCAATAAAGATACCCAAGTGTTGCATATGTGTCTAATTTACCAACTCGTCGGTTCTCTGAACCATTCATTCACACAGGAAGAAATTCTGTTCCACTTCCCCATGGACATAAGCAAAAATAAACAAGAACTAGAAAGACAATAGAAGAAAACCCAGTGGGGTTAGTATATATATATATATATATATATATATATATATATATATATATATATATATGCTTGTACATGCATGTGTAGTGTGACTTAAGTGACATACCTGCAACCTTGCATGTTTATGAGACAGAAAAAGACACCAGAAATCCTACCATCATGCAAAACAATTTCAGATTTCTGTTTCACACTCATTTGGTAGGACGGTAGTATCTCCCTTGGTGGTTGCTAACTACTAACCTACTACATATATTAATTTTATATATATATATATATATATATATATATATATATATATATATATATATATATATATATATATATATATATGTGTGTGTGTGTGTGTGTGTGTGACAGTAAAAAAACGTGCAATGTTATGATATATTTTTTAAGAAACGTTTAACCACGAATAGCTTCTTCAGTTCTTTCGTGGGCGAAACGTTTTCTCAATAAAATATCCTAATACTTCCTCAAGGAGAACAGTTATTAATTTTACACCAAATTCCTTAGTGTTACCCATCTTAAATTTACGTAACAGCTGTTTAGGAAAATATATAACAGTATTTAAGTGTTTTACCTGGAGAGTTCTTCCTCAGTGTACTCATCGCTCCCTTGCTTTTCATTATTCACCCTCCAGGTAAATACAGTAGCACAATACAAGGATGTACTCCACAGTGCATTATCCTGGGATGTGCAGAAAAGTGTAGTATCCTAGATGTATACCATGGCACAGTATCCTGGGATATACATCACAGAATAGTATACTAGGATGTAAACCGCAGTTCAGTATACTAGGATGTACACCACAGTACAGCTTACTATGCTGTACACCACTGCAGTATAACAGGATATACACTTCATTACAGTATACTAGGATATAAACGACAATGCAGAATACTAGACTGTACACAGTATAATATACTAGGATGTACACAGTACAGTATACTATGATGTACACACCACAATACACTAAACTAGGATGTACACCACTGCAGTATAAGAGGATATACACTTCATTACAGTATACTAGGATATAAACGACAACGCAGAATACTAGACTGTACACAATATAATATACTAGGATGTACACAGTAGAGTATACTATGATGTACACATCACAATACACTAAACTAGGATGTACACACTGCAGTATAAGAGGATATACATTATTACAGTATACTAGGATATAAACGACAACGCAGAATACTAGACTGTACACAATATAATATACTAGGATGTACACAGTAGAGTATACTATGATGTACACATCACAATACACTAAACTAGGATGTACATCACAGTAGAGTATACTAAGATATACACCACAGTACAGTATACTAGGATGTACACCATAGTACGGTACACTAGGATGTACACCATAGTACAGTATACTAGGATATATACCATAGTATAGAATACTAGGATATACACCATACTACAGTATACTAGGATATACACCATAGTACAGTATACTAGGATATTCATCATAGGATGTACACCACAGTACTGCATACTAGGATGTATATAATACACCACAGTAAAGAATACTATGTTGTATATAGCACAACACAGTACAGTATACTAGGATGTATATAATACACCACAGTACAGTATACTAGGATGCAAATAGTAAACCACAGTACAGTATACTAGGATGTATATATTACAATACAGTACAGTATACTAGGATGTATATAGTAAATCACAGAACAGTATACTAGGATGCATATATTACAGCACAGTACAGTATACTAGGATGTATATAGTAAACCTCAATACAGTATACTAGGATATATGTCGCAGGGTTCTTGGGAAGAGTGAAGGTAGCAATGACACCAACAATGGAGGCTGTTATATACATGTATTGTAATTACAAGATGAAGAACAGTCTTCATCACACGTCTACCTGTGGCCCTGGTCGGGATGAAAGTTAGGCCTAAGGCCTAGCGTGAGAGGTTCACATGTCGAGATCACGTGATGTTCAGAGGGATGGTATATTTAAAGTATACATATTACTGACAGTTTTACAAAGCTAATGTATGGTGACCTTGACCTACAGCTCAAAATTAATACATAGAGTGGACAGACTGTGGGCTGATTCTATACAGTGCAAGAAAATGTTGTACAACAAAGACATATGACATCCTAGAACATAAAAAATTACTAATCATGGTGGGTCACGAGAAATAAATGAGATTGGTCTATCGTTATTCATGTGATCTACAGAGAAAGATCACCAGGGAAACTGATCTAGTCTACAACAATTAAAGAAGCAGAAAACTCTACCTTAGATAGAGAAGGTGAGGGAAGACTGACCTCGGGTGGTTACACGAGTTAGTTCTACTATTATATTATCCTTAAACAGGCTAGATCTGATGATGTTGACTTGCACACCAGAGTCCATGACCTGGTGCACTGGGCACAGAAGTTTTGAATAATGGAACTATTGTTGCATTGGAATGGACATGCACACAAGGTGAAATATCATTAGATAAGTTTTTTTCAATCGCATCCTCGAAAATGTCTTCTTCTTAATCGCGCGAATCAACGTCATCAAAGAGGGACTATTCCTCTAGAATGAATAAGGAGTCTAAGGAATTCTGGATGGGAATGAAGTACTCACCATCACTGTCTCCACGGGATGATTTGATTCTGGCGCTCAGATTCCCCAAAAACTATCGCTTGTGGAGGGTTCTAATTGTTTTCGGAACCACGTCCTCCATGACCTCTTCTGTGGCCTCGGTTGGGACTACCACAGAAGAATCCGTAATACATAATTGCTTGACGAGCAATGCCCCGTGGCCTGATCGCTAAAGCTCTCGCTTCACACGCCGAGGCTCTGAGTTCGATTCCCAGCGCAGGTAGACACATTGGGCGTGTTTCTTTACACCGGTTGTCTATGTTTACCCATCAGTGAAATGGGTACCTAGGAGTTAGTCGAATAGTGTGGGTCGCATTCTGGGACAAGGACCTGATTTGCCCGAAATGCTCTGCATAACAAGGAGCTTTCTATATAGTAGTATGTCAATGATGTCAGCTAAGCCTGTATTCTATGTACATGTACTTGTAGTAAATAAAGGTATTATTTATTTATTTATGATGACTGTGCATCATATGGAAAGTAGAGTATGGTAGGTTAGTCTGAGGACTTCCTTGGGTATACTAGGATGTACACCACGGTACACTCTCCTAGGATGCACACCACAGTACACTATCCTAGGATGTACACTACAGAACAGATCCTCAATAGTGACTCATAAACACCATTCGACAGCCTACAGTTCATATCCAATAACATAAACTGAACAATCATGTCCCAAAGCTGCAAGATACTAGGAAGTTATCAGCCATTCAGAAATAACAGACTATGGTTCAACATCTGTGCCAGGTAAATATATGATATTCTTAATCAATACATGCAGTGTATGTATATATATATATATATATATATATATATATATATATATATATATATATATATATATATATATATATATATATATATATTCAAACAGCTCCGGGGACAACCTCGAGTTTTCCCTGAGGTATGCTTATTGTCTTCTCTGAGGATGAGGGTTCCCAGTTAAAAATAGGAGAGGAGAGTTATTAAATGGAGAGTTAGAAGTATCGGGAAGATGGAGGGAATATTTTGAAGAGTTGTTAAATGTTGATGAAGACAGGGAAGCTGTGATTTCGTGTATAGGGCAAGGGGGATTAACATTTTGTAGGAGTGTGGAATAGCCAGTTGTGAGGGAAAGTTCGTGAGGCAGTGGGTAGAATGAAAGGGGGTAAGGCAGCTGGGATTGATGGGATAAAGACAGAAATGTTAAAAGCAGGTGAGGATATAGTTTTGGAGTGCTTGGTGCTATTATTTAATAAATGTATGGAAGAGGGTATGGTACCTAGGGATTGGCAGAGAGCGTGTATTGTTCCTTTGTATAAAGGCAAAGGGGACGAAGAGTGAGTGCAAAAATTATAGGGGAATAAGTCTGTTGAGTGTACCTGGTAAAGTGTATGGTAGATTTATTATTGAAAGAATTAAGAGTAAGACAGAGAGCAGGATAGCAGATGAACAAGGGGGCTTTAGGAAAGGTAGGGCGTGTGTAGACCAAGTGTTTACAGAGAAACATATAGGTGAACAGTATTTGGATAAGGGTAAAGAGGTTTTTGTGGCATTTATGGATTTGGAAAATGCGTAAGATAAGGTAGATAGGGAGGCAATGTGGCAGATGTTGCAGGTGTATGGAATAGGAGGTAGATTTCTGAAAGCAGTGAAGAGTTTTTATGAGGATAGTGAGGCTCAGGTTAGAGTGTGTAAGAGGGAGGGGGACTATTTCCCAGTAAAAGTGGGCCTTAGACAAGGATGTGTGATGTCACCGTGGTTGTTCAATATATTTATAGATGGTGTTGTAAGAGAAGTGAATGCGAGGGTCTTGCCAAGAGTTGTGGGGTTAAAAGATAAAGGATCAAATACAAAGTGGGAGGTGGCACAGTTGCTTTTTGCTGATGACACTGTGCTTTTGGGAGATTCTGAAGAGAAGTTGCAGAGGTTGGTGGATGAATTTGGTAGGGTATGTAAAAGAAGAATATTGAAAGTGAATATAGGAAAGAGTAAGGTGATGAGGATAACAAAAAGATTAGGTGAAAAAAGATTGGATATCAGATTGGAGGGAGAGAGTATGGACGAGGTGAATGTATTCAGATATTTGGGAGTGGACATGTCAGCAGATGGGTCTATGAAGGATGAGGTGAATCATAGAATTGATGAGGGGAAAAGGGTGAGTGGTGCACTTCGGAGTCTGTGCAGACAAAGAACTTTGTGCATGGAACTAAGGAGGGGCATGTATGATAGTATAGTATAGTATATATGTATAGTATAGTATATATGATAGTATAGTATAGTATAGATAGTATAGTTATACTAAACCTGTACTCTCTAGAACACAGGCGGGAGAGATACATTATTATATACACATGGAAAATTCTCGAGGGCTTAGTACCAAACTTGCACACAAAAATCACTCCGTACGAAAGCAAAAGACTCGGCAGGCGATGTAACATCCCCCCAATGAAGAGCAGGGGTGCCAATAGCACGTTGAGGGACAACACAATAAGTGTGAGGGGCCCAAGATTGTTCAACTGCCTCCCAGCATACATCAGGGGGATTACCAACAAGCCCCTGGCTGTCTTCAAGCAGGCACTGGACAGGCACCTCAAGTCGGTACCTGATCAGCTGGGCTGTGGTTCGTACGTTGGACTGCGTGCGGCCAGCAGTAACAGCCTGGTTGATCAGGCTCTGGTCCAACAGGAGGCCTGGTCACAGACCGGGCCGCGGGGGCGTTGACCCCTGGAATTCTCTCCAGGTAGACACTCTTATATGGGTGTGAAGCATGGGTGATGAATGTTGCAACGAGGAGAAGGCTGGAGGCAGTGGAGATGTCATGTCTAAGGTCAATGTGTGGTGTGAATATAATGCAGAGAATTCGGAGTTTGGAAATTAGGAGGATGTGTGGGAACCAAAAATATTATCCAGAGGTCTGAGGAGGGGTTGTTGAGGTAGTTCGGACATGTAGAGAGAATGGAACAAAACAGAATGACTTCGAATGTATAAATCTGTTGTGGAGGGAAGGCGAGGTAGGGGTCGGCCTAGGAAAGGTTGGAGGGAGGGGGTAAAGGAGATTTTGTGTGCGAGGGGCTTGGACTTCCAGCAAGCATGTGTGAGCGTATTTGATAGGAGTGAATGGAGACAAATGGTTTTTAATACTTGACGTGCTGTTTGCGTGTGAGCAAAGTAACATTTATGAAGGGGATTCAGGGAAACCGGCAAGCCGGACTTGAGTCCTGGGGATGGGAAGTACAGTGCCTGCACTCTGAAGGAGGGGTGTTAATGTTGCAGTTTTACAACTGTAGTGTAAAGCACCCATCTGGCAAAACAGTGATGGAGTGAATGATGATGAAAGTTTTTCTGTTTTCGGGCCACCCTGCCTTGGTGGGAATCGGCCGATGTGTTAATAAGTATATATATGTATGTATGTATGTATGTATGTATGTATGTATGTATGTATATATATATATATATATATATATATATATATATATATATATATATATATATATATATATATATATATATATATATATATATATATTATATATATATATATATATATATATATATATATATTGCATGTACTGATTAAGAATAACATATATTTACCTGGCACAGATGTTGAACCATAGTCTGTTATTTCTGAATGGCTGATAACTTGTTGGTATCTTGCAGCTTTGGGACATGATTGTTCAGTTTATGTTATTGGATATTTGCGTGTATTGTAAGTGACTGTTGAATATGTGAGGTTCATGAACTGTAGGCTGTTGACATGGTGTTTATGAGTCACTATTGAGGATCTGTTCTGTAGTGTACATCCTAGGATAGTGTACTGTGGTTGGTAGCTGGTAGCGCCGTTCTCTGGCACCAAGCTGTCCGCCGGCTTGGTGAATTCTATCTCCTCAAATCACCGTAATCGAAAGAATTACGGGCCCACTGCTGTCACCAATTGTTGTGTGGGTACTTGGGAGAATAATAATGGACGTAGAGAAACACACTGGTGGATGATAACAGTGTATTAACTTAATGTGGAGAGGAGCGCCTGTACCAATACCTGGAAAAATAAACACATAAGCAGTATAATGTGATCCTTTATTGACAACGTTTCGCCCACGCAGTGGGCTTTATCGAGTCACAGACAGATCTACCTGGAAAATGAGTAACATGAATATATATATGATATAGTCAGGTGGAGAATGCTGGGTCAGGTGGAGAAAGCTGCATGTGACAGTCTTAAAAGTAGTGTGATAGTTTAAAACATTGTGTGACTTAAAGGACCAATACCAGCTTGTCGTGTCCAGTCCAAGGAAGTGAGGGGAATGCCCGAGGGGAAGCGTCTCACATGAGAGCGCATGTGACGTATCAGGTTCAAATGGATCTTAATTATAAATGGCTGGTACCACATTGCATACTGCACAAGTATAGTACAATTAGTACATATACTACACAAGTATAGTACAATTAGTACATATACTACACAAGTATAGTACAATTAGTACATATACTACACAAATATAGTACAATTAGTACATATACTACACAAGTATAGTACAATTAGTACATATACTACACAAGTATAGTACAATTAGTACATATACTACACAAGTATAACACATATGGTATATATGACAGACGGGTTAAGATTAAGATACGTGTGTTAGTGTGACTTTTAAATTTAACAAGTGTGACTGAATCGTCGTGGTAAGCTCCTGTCTTCTATGTGCGTGTTATTTGTGTATTATTCCAAACACAGTATTATGTTATTTATACTGTAATTGTCTTATTGTATTCTCTAAAGAATATACCGTCTTACATTACTATTCCATACTCATTAACGGTTCCTTAGTTTCATCTGTTTACCGTGCTTGTATCAGATTCAGTTTTCCCCTACCTGGAGCATACCTGGAGAGGGTTTTGGGGGTTAACGCCATCGTGGCCCGGTCTATGACCAGGCCTCGTAGTGGATCTGGGCCTGATCAACCAGGCTGTTACTGCTTGCCGCACGTAGACTGACGTACGAACCACAGCCTGGCTGATCAGGTACAGACTTTATGTGCCCGTCCAGCGCCTTCTTGAAGACAATCAGGGGTCTATTGGTAATCTCTTTTATGTATGCTGAGAAGCAGTTGAACAGTCTTGGGCCCCTGACACTCATTGTGTTGTCTCTAAAGTTTCTCACTATCCATCCTATCATCTTCCTAGCAGAATGGGTAGAGACATTTCTGTGATCTTTGAAAGTGAGATTTTCTGACATTATCGCTCCTAGTTTTTCGCTCTATTGTTTGTTTGGAATTTGTTTTATACTCCGATCCAGTTTTTACTTCCTCGAGTTTTTCATAGCGTAGTAATTGAAAGATGTCTTCATTGACCTTCGTATTGTTTTCTGAGGCCAATTTAAAGACTTGGTTAATGTCTGCTTGGAGATTTACCGAGTCCTCAATGGATGACACTGTCATGGGAATAAGCTAGCCACTTGGGCGACACAATCTAATAAAAAGTCTTGCATGTCATATCACAATAATTGTTCACTGTTATCACCTGTTTTACTACGATTACTTCAATTTAGAATGTTATTAATAATGTAAATATTATTACGGTTATTAATCTATATATAATTAACAAAATATTTATTTCATTAAACTATTCACCGATATTTAAGCTATTCTTTATATCCGTAATTATGCAGATCATATGTAGCTGCAAATTGTAATAAAAATGAAATACTGAAATATAATTATGAATATAAATTATTTGGGCGGGGGGTGGGGGGAATAACAGGTAGAGTCGGGAGACTCAAATTTACACATAACATATGACACGTAATTCATACCAGGGGAAAAGTAAATTATATGTTGAGACAAAGTTCATTTACCTTGTCTTAATAATCTCACACCTGCGTCTAGGTGCTGCGCATGTGCACTATGCAGAAGACACAGCTTCAAAAAGGGCTGTTGACTCCTCGAAAATCCAGTAGGGAGCGACTGATGCTCTGGAGATGGTGGCGGCTTTGAGAGTGTTGTTGTTGGTGGTGGTGGCTGTTTGGACACAAGCTCAGGTTAGTCTTAACTGCTAACAAGCATTGGAGCTTCACTGGTGTATTAAGAGAATCAAAGTTTGTTCATACCACTGAATCATACATTGTGGCTCTTTCTCACCGTCTTGGTTAGATCTGGGTTCCCTTGTTTTCTATTTCCAAGGTGTTGGGATTGTTCCTCTGTTAATTTCTCGTAATTTTCTTCGTTTTAGTCATCAGTTTCCTTATTCATTACATTATATTGTTAACTAAATATGAATCAAGTTAAAAATTACTCTTCTCTAAAGCTTTATTAGAATTAAGATTACGGATAAAGATTTCAGCTTAAATTTAACTTAGATCAGCTTACAGCTTTCCGATAATTGTAAAAGACTGTTACATTATTAAAATTTTAGCCATTATTTCCTATCTGTTTTCCCACAGAATTATACGTACAAATTCGTCAAATTTATAACTATATTGATATAGTTATCATTCCAGATATTTAAACAAAACAATAAATATCGAAACTCAAGCGAATTCTCTGAAGGATTCTTAATAATGCAAAGAAGTGGTTTGTAATTTTTTATCTAGTCTTTAAAATATATAACCTGAGGAAGATATCTTGCCAGAGATGTGGAGAGACAGCGAATGATATTACCTATTTAGTTAACCACAGGTTGGTCCCCAAAAACGAAATTGTTCAGAACTTGGTGCCGAAGTGGCTAGTTTATTGTGGACCCCATAGCTATTTTGTTGATGGTAGTGGCTAGTTTATTGTGGAACCCATAGCTATCTTGTTGATGGTAGTAGCTAGTTTATTGTGGACCCCATAGCTATCCTGATGACGGTAGTGGCTAGTTTATTGTGGACCCCGTAGCTATCCAGTTGGTGGTAGTGTTAGTTTATTGTGGACCCCGTAGCTATCCAGTTGGTGGTAGTGGCTAGTGTATTGTGGACCCCGTAGCTATCCAGTTGGTGGTAGTGTTAGTTTATTGAGGACCCCGTAGCAATCCTGTTGCTGGTAGTGGTTAGTTTATTGTGGACCCCGTAGCTATCCAGTTGGTGGTAGTGTTAGTTTATTGTGGACCCCGTAGCTATCCTGTTGGTGGTAGTGTTAGTTTATTGTGGACCCCGTAGCTATCCAGTTGGTGGTAGTGTTAGTTTATTGTGGACCCGTAGCTATCCTGTTGGTGGTAGTGTTAGTTTATTGTGGACCCGTAGCTATCCGTTGGTGGTAGTGGTTAGTTTATTGTGGACCCGTGGCTATCCTGTTGGTGGTAGTGTTGAAAAATAAACCATAAGCAATATGTGATCGTAGATGAATGTTTGATGTGTCTAATTTCCAGTATAATGTGATACTTTATTGACAGCTTTCCCCACGCAGTGGGTTTATCGAGTGCAAACAGATCACCTGGTAAAAGATACATGAGATTTATAGGATTTAGTGTGAGATTGTACATGTAACATCTTTGGGGTAGGTAGTATTTGGGCCCTGTATACCTTGGGGTAGTTTAACCCTTTGACTGTTAGGTAGTGTAGTTTTAGGACCCCAATTTTCGTGAGTATGTTAGTTTATTGGGCCCCATAATCGGAGGAGGGAAAGTTAGGGCCCACATCTGAAGATGGTAGTGTTAGTTTTTGTGCGTACAAAAACCTGTGGAGAGTGTAGTTTATTGAGGACTCTGTACAGTTGGGTTTTTGGATTAACGCCGACTTTGTGTTTTCGTTAGTATTTATGGTTGTATTCCTTTCTATGGTTATTTATTGACTGAAGCTATATTACAGGAATGAGATGATTGTGATTAGTTCATGATGTATAGATCTTGAAATTGAGCTCAGGTAGGAAATGTTGATTTTTGCCAATGTTTGAATATTAAAATCACCCGTCAATACACTTGGTGAGTCTTATTCTTTACAAGTGACCAGATATTATTTGTAATTTTTAAAAAATTTTATCTGTAACTAATCCTATTGTGGTAGATAAAAATAAAATAAAGCAGAGTAATGTAAGAGGGCTAAAGCGTGACTAATGAACAGATAACCTTATTTTAGTGCTAGGTGTCTGCATTGTTTATTTGGACCCTGAAATTGACATCTTTTATTTTCATGAATGGAAAATGCCATTTTCGAACACTTTATGGGTAGTGGAATCGTAAATTGGTGATTCTTGTCAAACGATAGAACAAATGGAGTTCTAAAGTAGCTATGAGGTTGGTCGACTGTCAATGGAATTGGCCGATAGGGCGCAAAGTTGGCAAAATCGCTGATGCGTATTATCACTGACATGCTAACTTTGCGAGAGCGTAATTCAGTACGTTTCAATCAAATTTCATCTTTTGGTGTATTACCATTGGGAAAAGATTCTTATATTCATAAGAAAAAATTTTTTTTTTTCCAAAAATTTTCCGACATAGAATGACAGTTTCAGAATGGGGTCCGAAGTCAAAATTGGGTTAAAAAAGAGATTGGATAAGTATATGATAGTGTTCCATTCTTTAGTTCTTATGTGGGATAGTGATGAAAGTTTTTGGCAAATAGGTTCAGGACATGTTGTAGAAGCTCAGTTGTTCTGGCTGAAGCTGTTGGATATACAGATAATGATGATTCAGTTCTTCGGTATTGAGGTTGTCTTTTCTTGGCGATGAGTCTTGCGTTTCTGTAGTTGGTTAAATGGTTGTGTATTTCTGATTGACACAGGCATTTATTGAGTCGTCAGATCTGCCGCGACTGGTGTTCTGAAATATGTGTTTGGAGGTCTCGGATGTTTCGCTGCATAATTTGCTGCAGTTATTCAAGGATTTGTATACCTGCAGGATTGAAGTTTGTCCTGTCTGTTACTGGTAATGTCCTTGATGGTGGTTGATGTGGGGTGGATACTCGGAATGAGGTATTGAAAATGTTGGAAACGTGTTTGGGGAGGACTATGTATCTCTTCTTAGAGTGTCTTCTCTGGGTGTTGAGATGTTTAATGCCCGTCGTCTGCAGTCCTAATGAAGTGATGAGGATAGTGAAGTTTTGAAAAACTTGTTCAATAAGGAGCATTCTTCCTCAGAACCAGTCGCTGAGCCTAGAGTTGAGTATAGTGATCTAGAAGGTGATTGGTGATAGAGGTCGGTAGGAGGGAAGGAGGGGCAGAGTTAAGGTGTTTGTCGATTAAGATGTTGGTGGATTTTGTGCAGATACAAAACTTCTTATATCGTCAGTGAAGATTCCATTGCGTAGTTTTTTGAAAGACGTTTTGGGCATTATGTTAATTATAGTCGTAGTTAACCTGAATCTTGGATTATCTTGTGCTAATTTAATCCTTTCCACCAGTCCTTCATGTGTCCAGGAGTTGACTTGGTCGTAGGTATACTTGATCATTCGATTTTGAAGTCGAAACGTATTTACCACTTTCTTGATCAAGTGTAAAGAAATATACATCGGTAAAACTCATGTGTTTAGTTGGCCGTTCTGTTTCGACTTCGGCCTCCATACAATCTTCATCAATGTTTGTGTTTTTGGTCTCTTGGCGGCTGGTGGGCGAGGCGAGGTTGTTGATTGGTCCGTTTTAGTGGGAGTGATGGAAGGCGCTTCTGGGTGAGGTGAGGTCTCTGATTGGTCAGCAATAGAGGTGGTGGTGGAAGGTGGGGGTGGCTCCTCATTGGTGGGAGTAATTGGAGTCTTTACGATGCTGGCGATTTTGGGGTAAACTTCAAAATAGCTCTGAGGAATTACAGTCTGGGAAGGTGAAGTTTAGTAGATTATTCATTGCAAAAGTTAGTTGATAGTCTTATTGAAGGAACCGGGATCATCTACATTTTGCATGTAGGTAAACATCATACAATAGTAGATTTGTGTAGGAACGCCATCGGGTAGTGGAGGGAAGGAGGTGGAGGTAGTCGAGTGGCTTGTAGGATTTTAGTAGTGTCTGTTTGTAGCTTAGTTAAAGCAGCATAAGTTGGGGTCGTCTTCTTGAGGTCTTTAAGTTTCTTGGATAAGATTTCCTTTCGGACAGGGCATTTTGCTGCAAGTGTATGATGGTCGATCTTGCAGTTGATGCAAGATCAACTGCAAGATGCTTTCCATAGTGGCCTAGTCGTTTTGCTCTTCAATTGAGGATTAGAGTTCAGCAGTGGACAATACCATGATGATCCTGTCTAGACGTTTCATGAATACAAATCTTTTTGCTTTCAAGTAAGGAGAGGTAGAGATAACATAGCCATGGAGTAGACTTTCTCGACTTCCTCGTCATCAGTGAAGGTAAAGAGGAAGGCTTCCTTCAGTGAAGCAATGCCCGAGAACTTGACCTGCAGGCAGCTTTTCAGTGCTGCCGCAAGTGCAAGCTTCGTGACATCGTTGATGATAGAGCTTTTAGGTTTTATCTTCACACGATGAAACGTCGTGGAAGTGCAGAGTCGCTTGGACACAGGTTGAGGTTCCCCTCCCCAACGGGAATCGTAGGAAGACTGTGATAATAGGAGCTACTGTGACTTCACACGGCAAGTGCAGCAGAGCGAGTGATCAGGCAGCTCTGAGTGAGCGAAACTGTTCCTTAATTAAAAATTATCCTAGTGGTGGACATATGTCCTTATTTCGTTCACATAGTTTATTAGTAATGGTGAGAGCGTAGTTGTCACGATCTTCAGCTTTTGCAATCTATTTTCGTCGTTTATGTATTTTGTAGGCCAAAACTGGACAGCTTGTTCAGGGTGAAGCGTCGGTGTTGTCTCTGATGTTGTGTAATCAAAATTTCTAGTAATAAAATCAGGCATTATATTACCCATAAAAATATTATGTACTTGTGTTTTAGACAATTGTTTTCAAAATCGTCTCTTGACCACTTCGCTAACCTGTCTAGTTCACTAACACTACCACAATTAGTCTTGAATGTCGAATTTTTCCTAATTTTGTCTCTGTAAATTTTTCTGCTGTGGACGATTGTAAAATAAGGAGATTGTTAATCACTGAACCCACCAACAATCCCAGTTTGTTTATCAAATGTTTCTTCATCGTTTTGAACTTAAGATTATAAGACAACAATCTATTTAAAAAAAATAATTTCGATATTCTGAAGCTTAGTATGTGAGAGTAAATAAAAGTAATGCCTCGCGGCCTTCAAGTTATTGCATATTGTTCAGTGATTTTGAAATAAATAATTGAACTAGTTATTATTATGTTTTGGATAACACTTCTGTTTACTGCGTGGTAACTTTACATGATGATATTAAGGATATGATAATTTTACACCTTTCACAATCTGCAGGATAACTTCCCCTCTCATCATGATAAAAAAAAACAATATGAGAAAAGGTAACTTTTAAGGCTGACGAGTGTAATGTTTATTTTTCATTAAACTGTTGGTGCAGAATTCTGGTAATGAGTGTAGAGAGGCTGGTGGACGCTGCCTGCCGGCCACACGCTGTAATGTCACGTCTCAACACGACTGCAGGAAGCCAGACAAAGTCTGCTGCATCTCTCCAACACACGGTGAGGACTTTAACGTGGTATTTAGCAGACAATGCAGTGACGGGTTTGTGGGAACAGTTTCATTCAAGTCCTTAATAAAGCCCACTTGTCGGCGAAACGTTGTACCGATGTTTCGAAGCATTGTTAAGTTTTTATTGAATATACTTTAAGATTTATATTTCTTGTGGGAGAATCTGACGCATTTCTAATTTCTATCTATTAGGTAACGGTTTGACAAAGCTCCTGGACAGCGAAATGTTGCCACAATAAACTGTCACATTAGTTGCATTTGTGTCCTTTTACTTAACGAATTAAAGTTGCTAGGGATACGGAAGCTAACCAGAAAGTTTTTTCCAGGTATATAGAACAAAAGTAATAAGAACATAAGAACATAATTCTATTTACTCATGTGCAATTCCCACTCAAATCCAACCCCTCTCACTCATGAATTTATCCAACCTAAATTTAAAACTACCTAAGGTCCTTGCTTCAATAGCCCTACTAGGCAGACTGTTCCACTCATCAACTACCCTATTTCCAAACCAATACTTTCCTATATCCTTTCTAAATCTAAACTTATCTAATTTGAATCCATTATTGCGGGTTCTCTCTTGGAGAGATACCCTCAAGACCTTATTTATATGCTCTTTGTTAATAACCATTTTCCACTTGTATACCTCGATCATGTCTCCTCATTCTTCGTCTTAGTCATTCTACGCTGAATGTTTTCTAACGAATTAATATCCATTCTGTAATATGGAGAACAGAATTGAGCTGCGTAATCTAGGTGAGGCCTTACTAACGATGTATAAAGCTAAAATATAACCTCTGGACTTCTGTTGCTTACACTTCTTGATATAAATCCCAGTAATCTGTTTGCCTTATTACGTACGCTTAGGCATTGCTGTCTTGGTTTAAGGTTGCTGCTTACCATAACCCCCAAGTCCTTTTCGCAATCTGTATGGCTAAGTTCTACGTTATTTAACTTATAAGTGCTTGGGTTTTGGACACTCCCGAGCTTCAGAACCTTGCATTTATCTACATTGAACTGCATCTGCCACTTTTCTGACCAGGAATTGAGTTTGTCTAAATCCTCCTGAAGTTCCCTGACATCTACGTTTGAATCAATGGGGAACTTCAGGAGGATTTAGACAAACTCAATTCCTGGTCAGAAAAGTTGCCCGTCTCACCACATTACTTCCACTACTACTACTACCCGTCTCACCACATTAGTTCCACTACTACTACTACCTGTCTCACCACATTAGTTCAGCAGACAACACAAGTCAGACAGCGTAGTAGAACACCGAGGCCAAGACACACGTCTCTACTGCACTCTGCATCACCAGGATGCATTTATCTAACAGAGTCAAGATCAAACCTTCAAGTGGAATCATCGATGATATGTCCAAGCTAGCACTTGCATCTGCTGTTAGCAGCAGTCTGCTAGTCAAATACACCGCGATTTTGTTCCTGAAAGCTGCCTTCATTGTCGTCTGTATCGACAACACTGAGGCAGAGAAGCTTCTCACCACTGCTGCTACTACCACGCTACAAGACCGGAGATTCCAAGTCTGGATTTCCACGTCCTTGAAGGCCAAGAGGACTGTGTTCCTCAGACGCCTGGACACTCTCATCACCACTCAAGATACTAATGAAATCAAGACTTCCTAGAAACGCAGAACCCTTGGGCAAAGGTGGACTTTATTAACAAAATACCCAATGCTTCATCAATGCTGAAGGTCACCTTCAGTGACGTCACAATGGCAGACAAAGCTCTCACCGATGGACTGGCTATCCACTATTTCCATATCAACTCAGCCTTCATCGAAGCAGAGAAATTTAGACAAATCAAACAATGCTTTAACTGCTATTCATACCTGCACACAACTAAAGACTGCCCAACCAAGGATAAAAAGTTGTGTTCCACCTGCAGTAATGAAGGCCATGACTACAGGTTCTGCACCACCTGCAGTAATGAAGGCCATGACTACAGGTCCTGCACCACCTGCAGTAATGAAGGACATGACTACAGGTCCTGCACCACCACTACTCCACCGAAATGTTTAAACTGCAAAAACGATCATCACACTCTTGCTGCCAGATGTCCAGTCCGCCGAGAAATCCACAAGAAACAAGTAGATCAACTTAAGAAAACCAATGCCCAGACCACTACTTACGCGGCTATCACCAAATATAACCGCTGGACTTCTGTTGCTTACACTTCTTGATATAAATCCCAGTAATCTATTTGCTTTATTTCTTACGCTTAGGCATTGCTGACTTGGTTTGAGGTTGCTGCTTACCATAACAAAGTTCTATGACATCTATGTTTTAATCAATTATCGTACCTATCTTCGTGTCGTCGGCGATTTTGCTCATATCACTAGTAATTCCCTCGTCAAGGTCATTGATATATATTATAAATAACAATGGGCCTAAGACTGATCCCTGTGGAACACCACTTGTTACAAGTCCCCATTCGGATTTAACCCCATTTATGCACACACTCTGCTTCCTATTGGTGAGCCATGACTCAATCCATGACAGCACTTTCCCCCCAATGCCATGAGCTGCCACTTTCTTTAACAGTCTCTGGTGTGGTAC
>WNWK01024907.1:0-29127 GCA_009830355.1 Cherax destructor
TAACAGTATTAATATGTGTAATGCAATAGTTTTCAAGGCAGAGGATAATACGAAAGTAAGATATGTTACTGTGATTGTAATTAAATCAGATATTGTATGTTGTAGATCAAGATTGACATATTGTGTTTAGTACGGTCTAGTTGCATATTAGCAGATATATACTGTTTTTTGTAAGCATGTCTTTTAAATAAAATATCAAAAAAAAAATCGTCAAAAAATGCAATAAAATCAAGTTTTCTAGCATTTTTTATTATTTATTAATTATTTACATATTTTTAAAAAATCCCATTAAAAATCTATAAAAATCAATATATTTATAGAATATTTCATATTATTTTCGAAAAATACATGAAACATTAAAATCTCAGAAAAATGTGCTAAAATGGCATTTTATTGCATATTTCGACGTTTTAGAGCGGTTTGAGTGCTTTTCTGGCAAAACTCATTTTTTAGCTAAAATTCTTAGATTATCACACTTTTAAAAAGAATTTCTACTGCAATTGAAATTTCTGGGAAAAGTAAGCAAAATTTTATGATTTTCTTTTAGGAAGCTTGCTCATAAGTGTATTTTATCTAAAAAAAAATAATTTTTCAGAAAATCCTTGAAAATGGCTTAAATCGTCAAAAAATGCAATAAAATCAAGTTTTCTAGCATTTTTTATTATTTATTAATTATTTACATATTTTTAAAAAATCCCATTAAAAATCTATAAAAATCAATATATTTATAGAATATTTCATATTATTTTCGAAAAATACATGAAACATTAAAATCTCAGAAAAATGTGCTAAAATGGCATTTTATTGCATATTTCGACGTTTTAGAGCGGTTTGAGTGCTTTTCTGGCAAAACTCATTTTTAGCTAAAATACTTAGATTTTCAAACTTTTAAATAGAATTTCTACTGCAATTGAAATTTATGGGAAAAGTAAGGAAATTTTATTATTTTATATATTTTACTTAAAAAAAATAGTTTTTCAGAAAACTTAAAATGCATAATCGTCAAAAATGCAATAAAATAACGATTTATAGCATTTTTTATATTATATATTGTTTACATATTTTTTAAAAATCCCATTAAAAATCTATAAAAATCAATACTTTTATAGAATATTTCATATTATTTTTCAAAAAATACTTGAAATATTAAAAAGCTCAGAAAAATGTGCTAAAATGGTATTTTATTGCATATTTCTACGTTTTAGAGCGGTTTGAGTGCTTTTCTGGCAAAACTCATTTTTTAGCTAAAATACTTAGATTATCACACTTCTAAAAAGAATTTTTACTGCAATTGAAATTTCTGGGAAAAGTAAGCAAAATTTTATGATTTTCATTTAGGAAGCTTACTTATAGGTATAATTTATTAAAAAATAGTTTTTCAAAAAATCCTTGAAAATGCCTTGAATCGTCAAAAAATGCAATAAAATCAAGTATTCTAGCATTTTTGAATATTTATCAATTATTTACATATTTTTAAAAAATCCCAATAAAAATCTCTAAATATCAATATTAATTTAGAATATTTCATATAATTTTCCAAAAATACATGAAACATTAAAACTCAGAAAAATGTGCTAAAATGGCATTTTATTGCATATTTCGACGTTTTAGAGCGGTTTGAGTGCTTTTCTGACAAAACTCATTTTTAGCTAAAATACTTAGATTTTCAAACTTTTAAATAGAATTTCTACTGCAATTGAAATTTCATGGGAAAAGTAAGCAAATTTTATGATTTTCTTTTAGAAGCTTACTCATAAGTGTATTTTATCTAAAAAAAAAATTTCAAATCCTTGAAAATGGTTTTAAATCAGTAAAAATGCAATAAAATCAAGTTTTCCTAGCATTTTTATTATTTATTAATTTTTTACATATTTTTAAAAATCCCATTAAAAATCTATAAAAATCAATATATTTATAGAATATTTCATTATTTTCGAAAATACATGAAAATTAAAATCTCAGAAAATGTGATAAATGTCATTTTATTGCATATTTCCTTTTAGAAGCAGTTTGAGTGTTATCTGAAAACTCATTTTTAGCTAAAATACTTAGATTTTCAAACATTTAAATAGAATTTTACTGCAATTGAAATTTATGGGAAAAGTGCAAAAATTTTATGATTTTCTTTTAGGAAGTTACTCATAAGTGTATTTTATGTAAAAAAAAAAATTTTCAGAAAATACTTGAAAATGCTTAAATCGTCAAAAATGCCAATAAAATCATTTAGCATTTTTATTATTTATTAATTATTTACATATTTTAAAAATCCATTAAAATCTATAAAAATTAATATATTTTTAGAATATTTCATATTATTTTCGAAAAATACATGAAACATTAAAATCCAGAAAAATGTGATAAAATGGATTTTATTGCATATTTCGACGTTTTAGAGCGTTTGAGTGTTTTCTGGCAAAACTCATTTTTAGCTAAAATCTTAGATTATCACACTTTTAAAAGAATTTACTGCAATTGAAATTTCTGGGAAAAGTAAGCAAAATTTTATGATTTTCTTTTAGGAAGCTTACTCATAAGTGTATTTTATCTAAAAAAAAATAATTTTTCAGAAAATCCTTGAAAATGGCTTAAATCGTCAAAAAATGCAATAAAATCAAGTTTTCTAGCATTTTTTATTATTTATTAATTATTTACATATTTTTAAAAAATCCCATTAAAAATCTATAAAAATCAATATATTTATAGAATATTTCATATTATTTTCGAAAAATACATGAAACATTAAAATCTCAGAAAAATGTGCTAAAATGGCATTTTATTGCATATTTCGACGTTTTAGAGCGGTTTGAGTGCTTTTCTGGCAAAACTCATTTTTTAGCTAAAATACTTAGATTATCACACTTTTAAAAAGAATTTCTACTGCAATTGAAATTTCTGGGAAAAGTAAGCAAAATTTTATGATTTTCTTTTTAAAAATGCTATAAATCGGTATTATATTGCATTTTTTAACGATTCATTGTATTTTCAAGGATTTTCTGAAAAAACTATTCTTTTAGATAATATATAAAAAAATAATAAAATTTCGCTTACTTTTCCCATAAATTTCAATTGCAGTAGAAATTCTATTTAAAAGTTTGAAAATCTAAGTATTTTAGCTTATAAAATGAGTTTTGTCAGAAAAGCACTCAAACCGCTCTAAAACGTCTAAATATGCCATAAAATGCCATTTTAGCACATTTTTCTGAGCTTTTTAATATTTCATGTATTTTTGGAAAATAATATGAAATATTCTAAATTAATATTGATTTTTACAGATTTTTATTGATATTTTTAAAAAATATGTAAATAATTTATAAATATTAAAAAATGCTATAAAACGTTATTTTATTGCATTTTTTGACGATTCAAGGCATTTTCAAGGATTTTCTGAAAAACTATTTTTTTAGAAAATCATAAAATTTTGCTTACTTTTCCCATAAATTTCAATTGCAGTAGAAATTCTTTTTAAAAGTGTGATAATCTAAGTATTTTAGCTAAAAAATGAGTTTTGCCAGAAAAGCATTTAAACCGCTCTAAAACGGCGAAATATGCCATAAAATGCCATTTTAGCACATTTTTCTGAGCTTTGTAATGTTTCATGTATTTTTGGAAAATAGTATGAAATATTCTATAAATATATTGATTTTTATAGATTTTTAATGGGATTTTTTAAAAATATGTAAATAATTAATAAATATTAAAAAATGCTATAAAACTTGATTTTATTGCATTTTTTGACGATTTAAGGCATTTTCAAGGATTTTCTGAAAAACTATTTTTTTTAGATAAAATACACCTATGAGTAAGCTTCCTAAAAGAAAATCATAAAATTTTGCTTACTTTTCCCATAAATTTCAATTGCAGTAGAAATTATATTTAAAAGTTTGATAATCAAAGTATTTTAGCTAAAAAATGAGTTTTGCCAGAAAAACTCAAACCGCTCTAAATCGTCGAAATATGCAATAAAATACCATTTTAGCATATTTTTATGATATTTTTAATGTTTCATGTATTTTTTGAAAAGTGATATGAAATATTTTATAATAATATTGACTTTTATAGATTTTTAATGGGATTTTTTAAAAATATGTAAATAATATATAAATATTAAAAAATGCTATAAATCGTTATTTTATTGCATTTTTTGACGATTCATTGTATTTTCAAGGATTTTCTGAAAAAACTATTTTTTTAGATAAAATATAAAAAATAATAAAATTTCGCTTACTTTTCCCATAAATTTCAATTGCAGTAGAAATTCTATTTAAAAGTTTGAAAATCTAAGTATTTTAGCTAAAAAAGGAGTTTTGTCAGAAAAGCACTCTGTCAGGGGAACGCCTTCCACCTGAACAAATATAATGGAAAAAAATAATAAAAACAAATAAATGACTCTTGGGTAGGAAATAAACTAAGAATTTTAAGTTTTTAATAAAATATTTAAAAAAAAATATGCCGTTGTGGTTATGGCAGGATGGAGAGTAGGAGAATATAAGCCCATGTTGAGTCTCTGGTGTAGACGAGATGTTGGATGGTTCTCCTGGGTAGTTAAGAATTCTCGTATGCCACTTGGTCGAGGTACGTAAGATTTAGAAGCGGAAGAGTAGACAAAAACCAAGTCAGAGAGACGTACATCTAGCTCCTTCAAAACTGGCGTCTGTACCAGCTGACCAGGCCAGCAGCAGAGCTGATAAAGAGAAAATAAAGAATAGTTACCACAAGTAAGTAAACATAACACGTAAGAAAGAAAAAGGATAACATGTTTACTTTAAGATGGAAGAAATTACTGGTAACTTTAAATCAACCACAAACAAAAAAATACCCCTGGTAGAGCACCTTACCTGTTCAGAAGTGTGGAGGTGTAGTGACTCTCCACAGTCTTGCTGTTCACCAGGTAAGGTAACTACCACCAAAAAGGGGGGGGGTTCTGTTTCTGCCCGCAAGAGGGAAGCACCGGCTGAACCCGTGAATGACCGCCGGCAGACTTACAACCTTAACCCATAATTAGACTCCTTTTCCCTCACAATACCCCCTTTCCAAAACTTATGGTCGAAGGTAATAAGTTAAACAGAGGGAAAAGCACTATGTACAACCTCGGCTCAGCCAATCTGAAAAGTGGTTTTCAGAGCCAGAGATATAAATAACCTTAAACTTGTAGGCCTGAATAGTCAAAGCCCATCTCAAGAGTCTGCTATTTGTACCTTTGAAGTTTTCTAAATACATGAGTGGCTTGTGATCAGTTTCAAGTATGAAGGGTTTCCCATACAAGTAGTATTTGAATCTACTTATACCCCACACTAAGGCGTAACATTCCTTTTCCACAGTAGAGTATCTTTCTTCCCGTGGTAGAAGCTTCTTACTAGCAAAAGATACCGGGAACGGAGTCTCATCGTAACACTGAAGTAACACAGCACCGAGTCCAGAATGAGAGGCATCTGTTCGGAGACAAAAAACTTCGTTAACATCTGGTAATTTTAGGACAGGAGGGTTCGAAAATATTCTTTTAATTTGTTCGAAGCTTTGTTTTGCTTCATCAGAACAAACCAGTGGTTCTTTCACATTCTTTTTTAAATAGTCTGTGAGAATGGAAGTCAGACCACTTACGTTTGGGACAAAACTTCTGTAGAAGTTTACAGATCCGAGGAAACTTCTTAGCAACTTTTTTGTACTAGGAAAAGTGCATTCAAGAACAGCTTTAGTTTTGTTAGGAATAGGCGATAAAGAATTGTCTGAAATAATGAACCCCAAGTATTGAATTTTGAAGAAACCAAGAAAACACTTCTGTGGTTTGACGGTAAGGCCATGAGCTCTTACTCTTTAAAACAAGCGACAGTGTTGAAAGATGATCTTCCCAGACATGCGTCATGATGTAAATGTTGTCAAAATACACTGAAACATTCTTTAAGTCAGAGAGGACTATTCTCATAAGCCTAATATAAGTGGCACATGCGGTAACCAAACCAAAAGGCATTGTGCGATATTTCATTAGTCCTCTATGAGTGGGGAAAGCAGTGTATGGTTTAGAGTCTGGGTGTAAAGACACCTGATGGTATTCTTGTGAGATATCTAATTCAGAGAAGAACTTACAGTCATGGAATTTATACAAGTCATGATCAATTACTGGCATAGGTTCAGCATCCCATTTACTAATGGTATTTAAATAACGGAAATCTTGGGCCAGTCTGTAAGAATTATCTGGTTTCTTAACCATTACAACTGGAGAACAGAAAGCTGATTTAGAAGGTTCTATAATCTTTAACTTTAAGAGTTTGTCCACTTCGTTATCAAATGTTTGTCGTAAGGGAACAGGATAGACTTTCCGTCTGCCTGGTTCCTGAGATGATAATTCAATCTTGTGTATAACAGTAGTGGTAAGTCCTGGGATTTCTGTGAATACATCTGAAAACGTATTTACTATGGCACTTACTTGAGACTTTTGTTTACACGATAGTTCATTGTTGATGTTGACATTTGAGTTATGGGTGGCAGAATCATCAGTTAAGATATCCAGTAGTTCCTTCGATTCTGTGCGAGACTCGTCATCTATAATACAAATTTTACATTCGTAAGAATCATGACTGCTAACTAAGCTGTAAGACAAAGTGTCTTCATCAAAGGTGTTTAAGCAAAGATTAACTTCTCTACGGTGATACCGTTTTAAAATATTGACGTGGTACATTCTTTCCTTACCCTTGACATCCAAGATATAATCTACCTTATTATAGACCTTGGTTACCTTATACGGCCCTCGCCAGGTAATTAATAATTTGTTGGATTTGTCCGGCAAAAGAACTAGTACCTCATCACCAACATTAAACTTACGTTGGGAGCTCTTATGGTCAAAATATGTCTTGTAAGTTTCCATAGACACATTAAGGTTTTTGACAACCAAATCAGCAGTTTCTTCCAATCTTTCCCTAAGGTCTAGGAGAAACTGGTAAGTGTTTTGAACTTCAGGTTCAATATCTTTAGACCACAGTTCATTCAGGATATATAGTGGTCCACGAGCTTGTCTTCCATAAAGTAATTCAAAAGGGGAATACCCAAGGGAGTCACTTGGAATCTCCCGCATTGCAGATAGCACAAGGTAGATAGATATCTATGCCAGTCAGTTGGTTTAAGAATACAGAGTTTCTTTAATATAGACTTAAAGATGGCATGTTGACGTTCCACTCTTCCATTACACATTGGATGATAAGGTGTAGTGAAAAGCGGTTTAACACCCACAAGTTGATAAACTTGTTCCATTACTTCTGACGTGAATTGAGTCCCTTGATCAGACAGAATTTCACGAGGAATACCGACCCGTGAAAAAATACATAGTAAAGCTTCAGCTACTTCTATGGACGTGATGGATTTTAAGGGTACCGCCTCAGGGAAGCTGGACGCATAGTCTATCATAGTCAAAATATACTTATGACCTCCTGATGAACGAGGAGTGAGGGGACCAACTATATCCACTGCAACTCTAGCAAATGGAACTGAAAAAATTGGCATTTTGACCATGGAAACCCTCTTAGTTCTGCCCTTTTGAGAGGAAAGGTGACATACGTGACATGATCTACAGTACTTATAGATGTCAGAGGACATCCCAGGCCAGAAGTACAAGTCTTTGATCTTATCATAGGTCTTCCTATGGGAGAAATGGCCAGAGACAGGCAGGTCATGAGAAATTTTCAAAATAGTCTCACGACAATCCCTAGGAATGACTAATAGACTTTTTCCCACCTCATTGGGATTGTCCGCAGTCACTATAGTCCTGTATAGAAGATTACTTTTGAACTCAAATTTATAACTAAACTTCTTTCTTTTAATCACATTGTCATTTAATGCTAGCTTTCGGGTTTCCTCTAAGGAAGGACAAGTCTTCTGGAGACCTTCCAAATCTAGGGGTGACAGCTCAATAGGTTTTCCTTTGGAAAGTACTAAAGGATGGATTAGTTTTACCTTAGATTGAGCTCTGGTAAGGACGTTAACCGTGTACAGTTGTGTGGAAGATTCAGTCACCTGTGGTATTTCCTCAGTTTCTGTGCAGATTAGTTTGGATGACTGACTCACTAAGGTTTTTACCGGAACTTCATGATTATCCGAACTCTGAGTTGAGTTATCCTGATTAATCACTTCTGGAGATTCTAGGGAAGAAACAGAAGTATAAAGTTTATCTTTTCCGGAATCATTTGAAAACCTTACACAGTCTAATTCGGATGGGAAGGTAGCCCCTTCTATGTTCCCGACCAAAACAGAACATGAAGTTATTGGGGCCACCACTGCCTCTACCCAACCAGTAAACCATTTGCAGT
Organism: Cherax destructor; assembly: GCA_009830355.1. Lineage (NCBI taxonomy): Eukaryota > Metazoa > Arthropoda > Malacostraca > Decapoda > Parastacidae > Cherax > Cherax destructor. The sequence continues at coordinate 8,295 of WNWK01024907.1, forward strand.
TATTAAAACATCTGAGAGTAGGAAACACATCACCTCTTCCTAAGTAGTCAGTTAATTTAGTACTTTTATACAGAGTTGAATCTAAGTTAGGAAAGAGTTTACTCGAAATAATACAAGAACACCCAGTATCTCTAAGAATGGTGGAAACATTCATGCCATTAACAGTACCTTCACTAAAAGGTGCGTTAATATTAGCTTCGGTGAAACACTTCCCAATATTCTCACCTTTTTTCTTGGGACAGTCTGGACGTCTGTGTCCCAATTCGTTACAGTTGTAACATTTTACTGGAAATTTCTTAGAGGAAAATGGTTTGGATAACTCAGGTTGTTTAGGTACAACAGATTTATATCCACTACGCTCTTTAGGATAGTTATTATGAGCGCAGGCATATATATCTGCCGCTTGTGCCATTTCTGAAGCTGTGTGAACGTCACGTTCTTTAATAAAGATACGTAAGTCAGAGGTAACAGAAGAGAGAAATTGGTCTCTTACCATCAGGTCGCGTAATGAATCAAAGTCATGATCAACTTCGGCACTATCAATCCAACAATCAAACAATCTGAAAAGTGTTGTCAGATACTGCATATAATTCTGATTGGGGGATATTTTAGTGTGCCGAAACTCAGACCTGTAATGATGGGTGGTCTTCTTGAAAGCCTGTAAGATAGCTTTCTTAAGTAGAGGATAATCAGTGATTACGTCAGTTGGTAAGGTGGAATATACGTTTAAAGCTGTACCTGATAGAAGTAATCCAAGCCTTGTAGTCCAAGAATCTGAGGGCCACTACAGAGTGTGGCAGTGTTCTCGAATCTGGTAATATATGCCGCGATGTCATCCTGCTCTGTGAAAGGTGGAATTTGAGGCATCCTAATATTAGATTCGTGGGTAGGGTATTCTAGTACCCCTTCATCTATTTTATGCTTAGATAGCTCTACCTTCTTGGCTTCCAATTCCAACCTTAACTGTTCTAACTCCCTCTGCTTTGCCTTTTCTTCAATCTCCTTCATCTTGAAGGCTACTTCCCTTGCCTGAACTCTGTCTTCTCTAGCAACCCTTTCCTGTTCTCCTTTGTCCTCACGAGCAATCCTTTCATTTTCTCGAGCTATTCTTTCCTGTTCCTTTTTTTCTTCTCGAGCTAGTCTTTCCTGTTCCTTTTTCTCTTCTCGAGCTATTCTTTCATGTTCCTTTTTCTCTTTCTATAGCCATTTTAGCGGTAATATAACTATCAAGAGACTGGCCTGTAAATCCCATGTCTTTTCCAGCCCGTAACCAGAAATCTAACGAATCCATAGTAAGAAAATATAATACAAACCAAACAAGTTGATCTTAAATTAACAACTGAAACGACTGTTTCAAAAGAGGGACCTCGTCCGCACACTTTCTAAACCTTCCCAAAGAAGAAAATGAAATAATATTTTCAACTTGGAAGTAAATCTAGTGGGCTCAAAAGCCTTCACTAAGATAAATGAACACGGTTCACCCAGGAGGGATTATTATGGAAGTTCCTCAGGTCCAACAAAAATCAGTAAACTTCTAAACCCAACCCAAGAACCAAACAACTGTAAGTCAAAGAGACTACCAGTAATGACTTGACACCTCAAAGATACGAACTCACCCTTTTCAATCTTAAATGTTATACTCACGAACCAGTAGAACCATCATGAAGATGTAGCCTCAAGAGTCGTATCCTGGCAAGGTCGCCATTGTCAAGGGAACGCCTTCCACCTGAACAAATATAATGGAAAAAAATGATAAAAACAAATAAATGACTCTTGGGTAGGAAATAAAATAAGAATTTTAAGTTTTTAATAAAATATTTAAAAAAAAAGGCCGTTGTGGTTCTGGCAGGATGGAGAGTAGGAGAATATAAGCCCAGGTTGAGTCTCTGGTGTAGACGAGATGTTGGATGGTTATCCTGGGTAGTTAAGAATTCTCGTATGCCACTTGGTCGAGATACGTAAGATTTAGAAGCGGAAGAGTAGACAAAAACCAAGTCAGAGAGACGTACATCTAGCTCCTTCAAAACTGGCGTCTGTACCAGCTGACCAGGCCAGCAGCAGAGCTGATAAAGAGAAAATAAAGAATAGTTACCACAAGTAAGTAAACATAACACGTAAGAAAGAAAAAGGATAACATGTTTACTTTAAGATGGAAGAAATTACTGGTAACTTTAAATCAACCACAAACAAAAAAATACCCCTGGTAGAGCACCCACCTGTTCAGGAGAAGTGTGGAGGTGAGTGACTCTCCACAGTCTTGCTGTTCACCAGGTAAGGTAACTACCACCAAAAAGGGGGTTCTGTTTCTGCCCGCAAGAGGGAAGCACCGGCTGAACCCGTGAATGACCGCCGGCAGACTAACAACCTTAACCCATAATTAGACTCTACTTTTCCCTCACACACTCAAACCCCTCTAAAACGTCGAAATATGCCATAAAATGCCATTTTAGCATATTTTCAGAGCTTTTTAATGTTTCATGTATTTTTGGAAAATATTATGAAACATTCTAAATTAATATTGATTTTTATACATTTTTATTGGGATATTTTAAAAATATGTAAATAATTTATAAATATTCAAAAATGCTATAAAACGTTATTTTATTGTATTTTTTGACGATTCAAGGCATTTTCAAGGATTTTCTGAAAAACTATTTTTTTAGATAAAATATATCTATAAGTGAGCTTCCTAAAAGAAAATCATAAAATTTTGCTTACTTTTCCCATTAATTTCAATTGCAGTAGAAATTCTTTTTAAAAGTGTGATAATCCAAGTATTTTAGCTAAAAAATGAGTTTTGCCAGAAAAGCACTCAAACCGCCCTAAAACGTCGAAATATGCAATAAAATACCATTTTAGCACATTTTTATTATATTTTGAATGTTTCATGTATTTTTTGAAAAATATTATGAAATATTCTATAATAATATTGATTTTTAGAGATTTTTAATGAGATTTTTTTAAAATATGTAAATAATATATAAATATTCAAAAATACTATAAAAGATATTTTATTGCATTTTTTTACATTCATTATATTTTCAAGGATTTTCTGAAAAAACTATTTTTTAGATAAAATATACGTTAAGTAAGCTCCTAAAAGAAAATCATAAAATTTTGCTTACTTTTCCCATAAATTTCAATTGCAGAAAATTCTTTTAAAGGGTGATAATCTAAGTATTTTAGCTAAAAAAATGAGTTTTACCAGAAAAGCACTCAAACCGCTCCCAAATCGTCAAAAAATGCAATAATATACCATTTTAGCACATTTTTATGATATTTTTAATGTTTCATGTATTTTTTTAAAAATGATATGAAATATTCTATAATAATATTGATTTTTATAGATTTTTAATAGGGTTTTAAAAATGAGTTTTCCAGAAAAGCACTCAAACCGCTCTAAAACGGCGAAATATGCAATAAAATACCCCTTTTAGCACATTTTTTAATTTCCCTGTATTTTTCGAAAATAATATGAAATATTCTATAAATATATTGATTTTTATAGATTTTTAATGGGATTTTTTAAAAATATGTAAATAATAATAAATATTAAAAATGCTATAAAACTTGATATTATTGCATTTTTTGACGATTTAAGGCATTTTCAAGGATTTTCTAAAAAACTATTTTTTTTAGATAAAATACACCTATGAGTAAGCTTCCTAAAAGAAAATCATAAAATTTTGCTTACTTTTCCCATAAATTTAAATTGCAGTAGAAATTCTATTTAAACGTTTGATAATCAAAGTATTTTAGCTAAAAAATGAATTTCGCCAGAAAAGCACTCAAACCGCTCTAAATCGTCGAAATATGCAATAAAATACCATTTTAGCACATTTTCTGAGCTTTTTAATGTTTCATGTATTTTTCGAAAATAATATGAAATATTCTAAAAATATATTGATTTTTATAGATTTTTAATGGGATTTTTTAAAAATATGTAAATAATTTATAAATATTAAAAAATGCTATAAAACGTTATTTTATTGTATTTTTTGACGATTCAAGGAATTTTCAAGAATTTTTCAGAAAAACTATTTTTTTTTTAGATAAAGTACACCTATGAGTAAGTTTCCTAAAAGAAAATCATAATTGTTTTTTTTACTTTTCCCATTGCAGTAGAAATTCCGTTTAAAAGTTTGATAATCTAAGTATTTTAGCTAAAAAATGAGTTTTGTCAGAAAAGCACTCAAACCGCTCTAAAACGTCGAAATATGCAATAATATACCATTTTAGCACATTTTTATGATATTTTTAATGTTTCATGTATTTTTTTAAAAATGATATGAAATATTCTATAATAATATTGATTTTTATAGATTTTTAATAGGGTTTTTAAAAAAATGAGTTTTGCCAGAAAAGCACTCAAACCGCTCTAAAACGGCGAAATATGCAATAAAATACCATTTTAGCACATTTTTTTTAATGTTTCATGTATTTTTCGCAAATAATATGAAATATTCTATAAATATATTGATTTTTATAGATTTTTAATGGGATTTTTTAAAAATATGTAAATAAATAATAAATATTAAAAAATGCTATAAAACTTGATATTATTGCATTTTTGACGATTTAAACATTTTCAAGGATTTCTAAAAACTATTTTTTTAGATAAAATACACCTATGAGTAAGCTTCCTAAAAGAAAATCATAAAATTTTGCTACTTTTCCCATAAATTTAAATTGCAGTAGAAATTCTATTTAAACGTTTGATAATCAAAGTATTTTAGCTAAAATGAATTTTGCCAGAAAAGCACTCAAACTGCTCTAAATCGTCGAAATATGCAATAAAATACCATTTTAGCACATTTTCTGAGCTTTTTAATGTTTCATGTATTTTTCGAAAATAATATGAAATATTCTAAAATATATTGATTTTTATAGATTTTAATGGGATTTTTTAAAAATATGTAAATAATTTATAAATATTAAAAAATGCTATAAAACGTTATTTTATTGTATTTTTGACGATTCAAGGAATTTTCAAGAATTTTTCAGAAAAACTATTTTTTTTTTTGATAAAGTACACCTATGAGTAAGCTTCCTAAAAGAAAATCATAATTGTTTTTTTACTTTCCCATTGCATAGAAATTCTGTTTAAAAGTTTGATAATCTAATATTTTAGCTAAAATGAGTTTTGTCAGAAAAGCACTCAAACGCTCTAAAACGCGAAATATGCAATAAAATACCATTTTACCACATTTTCTGAGCTTTTTAATATTTCAAGTATTTTGAAAATAATATGAAATATTCTATAATAATATTGATTTTTATAGATTTTAATGGGATATTTTTTAAAATATGTATATAATATATAAATTTTCCAAAATGCATTAAATCGTTATTTTATTGCATTTTTGACGATTCTTGGCATTTTCAAGGATTTTCTGAAAACTATTTTTAGATAAAATATACCTATGAATGAGTAAGCTTACTCAAAATAATACAATTGCTACTTCTCCAATAATCAATTGCAGGAGAAATTGTATATAAAGTTTGAAAATCTAAGTATTTTAGCTAAAAAATGAGTTTTGTCAGAGAAGCACTTAAACTTTAAAAGCTTTGAAGAAAAAAAGTGCTAAAATGGTATTTTATTACATATTTTGACGATTTAGAGCGTTTTGAATGTTTTTCTGACAAACTCATTTATTAAAATACTTAGATTATCAAACTTTTAAATAAATTTCTACTGCAATTAATTATTGGAAAAGTAAGCGAAATTTTATGATTTTTTTTTTTTGAAGAAGCTTACTCATAGGTATATTTTATCTAAAAATAGTTTTCAAAAATTTTGAAAATGTCTTGAATTGTCAAAAAATGCAATAAATAACGTTTATAGCATTTTAATATTTATAAATTATTTACATATTTTTAAAAAATCCCATTAAAATCTAAAAATCAATATTATATACTATATTTCATATTATTTCTCAAAAAATACATTAAACTTAAAAAAACTCAGAAAAATGTGCTAAAATGGTATTTTATTGCATATTTCAACGTTTTAGAGCGGTTTGAATATTTTCTGAAAAAAAAACATTTTTACCTAAAATACTTAGATTATCAAACTTTTAAATAGAATTTCTACTGCAATAGAAATTTGTGGAGAAAGTAAGCAAAATTTTATGATTTTTTTTTTTTGAGGAAGCCCTTAGGTATATTTTATACAAAAAAAATAGTTTTCCAGAAAATTCTTGAAAATGCCTTGAATCGTCAAAATATGCAATAAAATAACGTTTTATAGCGTTTTTTAATATTTATAAATTATTTACGTTTATTTAAAAAATCCCATTAAAAAACTAAAAAAAATCAATATCATTATACAATATTTCATATTATTTTTCAAAAAATACATGAAACATTAGAAACCTCAGAAAAATGTGCTAAAATGGTATTTTATTGCATATTTCGACGTTTAGAGCGGTTTGAGTGTTTTTCTGACAAAACTCATTTTTTAGCTAAAATACTTAGATCATCAAACTTTTAAATAGAATTTCTACTGCAAATGAAATTTATTGGAAAAGTAAGCGAAATTTTCTGATTTTATCTAGAAAAATAGTTTTTCAGAAAATCCTTGAAAATCCCTTGAATCGTCAAAAAATGCAATAAATAACGTTTTATAGCATTTTAATATTTATAATTATTTCATATTTTTAAAATCCTATTAAAAATCTATAAAATCAATAATATTATACAATATTTCATATTATTTTTCAAAAAATACATTAAACATTAAATAGATCTGAAAAAATGGCTAAAATGGTATTTTATTACATATTTCGACGTTTTAGAGCGTTTTGAGTGTTTTTTTGACAAAACTCATTTTTAGTTAAAATACTTAGATTATCAAACTTTTTAATAGAATTTTACTGCAATTGAAATCTATGGGGAAAGTAAGTGAAATTTTATGAATTTTTTCAGGAAGTTCTTAGGTATATTTTTTCTAAAAATAGTTTTCTGAAAATCCCTTGAAAATCCTTGAATCGTCAAAAAATGCCATAAAATAACGTTTTATAGCATTTTAATATTTATAAATTATTTACATATTTTTAAAAAATCCTATTAAAAAGCTCAGGAAAATTTCTAAAATGGTATTTTATTGCATATTTCGACATTTTAGAGCGGTTTGAGTGCTTTTCTGACAAAACTCATTTTTAGCTATAATACTTTGATTATCGAACTTTAAATAGAATTTCCTACTGCACTTGAAATTTATGAGAAAAGTAAGCGAAATTTTATGATTTTATCTAAAAAAATAGTTTAAGAAATTTTTTTGAAAATGCCTTGAATCGTTAAAAATGCAATAAAATAACGTTTTATAGCATTTTAATATTTATAAATTATTTACATTATTAAAAAATCTTATTAAAATCTATAAAAATCAATATTAATATACAATATTTCATATTATTTTTCAAAAATACATTAAACTTTAAAAAGCTTTGAAAAATGTGCTAAAATGGTATTTATTACATATTTCGACGTTTTAGAGCGGTTTGAGTGTTTTTCTGACAAACTCATTTTTTTTGTTAAAATATTAGATTATCAAACTTTTAAATAGAATTTCTACTGCAATTGAAATCTATGGGGAAAGTAAGCGAAATTTTATGATTTTTTTCAGGAAGTTCTTAGGTATATTTTTCTAAAAATAGTTTTCCTGAAAATCCTTGAAAATGCCTTGAATCGTTAAAAAATGCAATGAAATAACGTTTTATAACATTTTTAATATATATAAATTATTTAATATTTTTAAAAAATCCTATTAAAAATCTAAAAAAATCAATATTATTATACAATATTTCATATTGTTTTTAAAAAATACATGAAACATTAAAAGCTCAGAAAATGTGCTAAAATGGTATTTTATTATATTTCGACGTTTTAGAGCGGTTTGAGTATTTTTCTGAGAAAACTCATTTTAGCTAAAATACTTAGATTATCAAACTTTTAAATAAATTTCTACTGCAATTGAAATTTATTGGAAAAGTAAAGCGAAATTTTATGATTTTTTTTTTTTTTTTAAGAAGCTTACTCATAGGTATATTTTATCTAAAATAGTTTTTCAAAAATTTTTGAAAATGTCTTGAATTGTCAAAAATGCAATAAACTAACGTTTTATAGCATTTTTAATATTTATAAATTATTTACATATTTTAAAAAATCCATTAAAAATCTAAAAAAATCAATATTATTATACAATATTTCATATTATTTCTCAAAAATACATTAAACTTAAAAAACTTAGAAAAATGTGCTAAAATGGTATTTTATTGCATATTTCAACGTTTTAGAGAGGTTTGAATATTTTTTTGAAAAAAACATTTTTACCTAAAATACTTAGATTATCAAACTTTTAAATAGAATTTTTACTGCAATTGAAATTTATTGGAAAAGTAAGTGAAATTTTAGTTTTATCTAAAAATAGTTGTTCAGTAAATCACTGAAATTGCCTTGAATCGTCAAAAATGCAATAAAAAACGTTTTATAGCATTTTTTAATATATATAATTTTTACATATTTTTGAAAAATCCTATTAAAAATCTATAAAATCAACATTATTATACAATATTTCATTTTATTTTTCAAAAAATGCATTAAACTTTAAAAAACTCTAGAAATGTGCTAAAATTGTATTTTATTACATATTTCGACGTTTTAGAGCGGTTTGTGTGTTTTTCTGACAAAACTCATTTTTAGCTAAATACTGATTATCAAACTTGAAATAGAATTTCAAATTTATGGGAAAAATAAGCGTATTTTTTTGATTTTTTTTCGGGAACTTACTCATAGGAATATTTTATAAAAAAAATAGTTTTCAGAAATAAGTACGCAAAATTTTATGATTTTTTTGAGGAAGCTCTAGGAATATTTTATCAAAAAATAGTTTTCAGGAAATCTTTGAAAATGCCTTGAATCGTCAAAAAATGCAATAAAATTACGTTTTTTAGCATTTTTGAATATTTTTAAAAAAATTACATATTTTAAAAATCCCATTAAAATCTAAAAATCAATATTATTATAAATATTTCAAATTATTTTTCAAAAAATACATTAAACATTAAAAAGCTCAGAAAAATGTGCTAAAATGGTATTTTATTGCATATTTCGACGTTTTAGAGTGGTTTGAGTGCTTTTCTGACAAAACTCATTTTTTAGCTAAAATACTCTGATTATCAAACTTTTAAATAGAATTTCTACTGAAATTGAAATTTATGGGAAAAGTAAGCGAAATTTAATGATTTTTTTGTTTTTGAGGAAGCTTACTCATAGGTATATTTAATCTAAAAAAAATAGTTTTTCAGAAAATCATTCAAAATGCCTTGAATCATCAAAAAATGCAATCAAATAAAGTTTGCGATCATTGACCGACTTCTCCCGACACACCCATAACGTATACACATAATCGGTCACGATGTACCCTACTGCTCTTTGTACGGTTGTTGGAACACTCCCCACGTCGAGACTTAGCGCTCTAAGACTTTGAATGTCGCGACCTCCCACAACGCGTATAACTCTACCGAGCCATTCTCTTATAGACTGCAAGCATTCGCAAAAGTACAAACAATGATAAACATCGCCTATCTCGCCACAAACGTGATATCCTTGCTTCTAACATGCGTCGATTATATAACACCACCGTAGATGGTAAGATGTTATGGAAAACCCTATAAAACACTTCGCCCTCCTGAGGGAGGATTCGTATGCAGTCGAAACGTCGCCAAATATCCGACCACGCGTATATCGGATGGAAATAAATGGTATCAAATACGACACAATGGAAAGATAAACACATGAGAAGTATAATGTATCCTTTATTGACAACGTTTGCCCACGCATGGGTTTTATCGAGTCCCAGATCTACTTGGGTAAAAGAAACAAGGGTATTTATGGATTTAGTCTCTATCTGACCCAGCATTCTCCACCTGACTAAATCCTATAAATACCCTTGTTTCTTTTATCCAGGTGATCTGTTTGTGACTCGTCCCACTGCGTGGGAGAAACGTTGTCAATAAAGGATCACATTATACTGCTTATGTGCGTATATCGGATAAAGGCAATGCATGGGAGGCACGACCGATTTTACTATTCCCCGTATGAGGACACTCACGCGTATCTTTACCTGCTTTCGCGCATAAATTAGGCGACGAAGTATATCAATCCCGATTCGTCGTTCATTACCGCAGTACCATCTACAAACATTTTCGTGCAGCGCTGTAGGGACACCGACTCATTCGCCATTTCTGTCAGATACGCATGTAAATCTATCAATCCGAGACCCCGGATCTCACCGGTAAAATACTACGTCCCGTTGCAACCAATTACAGCTACTACCCCACAAAACGATATACTCTGGTTAATAACCGTTTACATAACTCGCAGTATTGGAAAGTTGCACGCAACATGAAAGACTTTAGCATAGAGCAACATGTTCGTAACTATTAAACGTTGATGTAATGTTAATCCGTTGGACCTCAGAGCCGACATAGACTGATGACATTATCTACTACACGGATGAGTTATACTTTTGAGACTCCACCAGACTATGTTTATATGTAATCCCACAGATCTTTAACTGGTTTACTCTATTCCAGACCCACCTCTGGGTCTCGCCTTCAACGACTGGCTGACCTAGAATTAAAACGCCCGTTTTATGTGGTTACACCTCATGTCTGACGCCGGTCCGAACGCGCTAACCATCTCCTGAACACGGCACATTTCACTAAATCCCTTTAGTATTACTGTCGTGTCTTCAACATATCCTATGATACTAACCGTCTCTTGGGTACTCAATCCTCTGGTATTCTATTTATACTAACAATGGTTCTATAAAAGGGATCTTGCAGTAGACCGAAGAACAATTGAGACATCGGCATCCTTGACGGATGCCTCGTCCGACTGCTATGCTTCGACCTAGACGGCCATTGCTGAACACGCATACATGCTCCATCATATAAGGAACGCGCCCAGTTAACTATCTTTCTCCCAAAACCCTGCCATTTCATGAATGTCCATAATGTTTCACGTTCTACGGTATCATATGCTGCTTGCCAATCGACTGCTATAAGAACCCCTCCCTGTTCACGTTCCTGACATTCATGTATATATTAGCAATAATACTATGTCCATAATTCTTCGACCTTCCAGGGATCCCCGCTGCTCTGGATGTTTTTTTATCGATCAGTCTTTGATTTCCTAAGATCTTCACGAAGATCTTATAGTCCTACATAACAGAGTAATCATTCGATAATCTGTAATGAATGAGCAAGTCCCTTTTTCGGAACTAAAACAACGACCCCCGTTTTCTTTTTGCAAACCTAACTCACTACGTTCTTTCATTTCATTGAATAATGTTACTAGAAAGTCCTTAAGTATATCCCAATATTCCAAATAAAACTCGCTGGGGATTCCGTCTATCCCAGGAGATTTACCAACATTCGTTCTTTGTATGGCAGTCCAGATTTCGTCAGCTGTAATTAACCCATCTAACAATTCTCTATCATCATCATTTAAATTACACGGTATATGATTGCCAAATGACTCAACCGCCTGTCTACTGACACCTCTACTCAAAGTGTGCTTGCGAAATTACGCGTCTACATAAATTCCCATCCCCTCGGTACTTTTTAATATACTATCCGTACGCCTTCCACACCTTTTGATGTTTGCATACTCATGACAGACGTCGCTCGCCTTCGGCTACTCTGCGCACGCAAAACAAAAGCGGACGGACGGTTTCCCCACAGCGCTGCTTCGACTCGACTAGTAATTCTCGCTCCGTTAAAACGTTCGTCGTGTAATGAGCATAACGTATTTCTTAGTGCTTCAATCTCTGTCACTGGATAAGACGCTCTAGGAAGATAACATGCATCGAGTTGGCTTTGAATATATTTGATATAACCAGAACGCAAGTGATAATCTACTTTGCTCTGTTCAATGAAGAATTCGCGGACTATACTTTTCCCATTGTTATCCCACCACTTAATTATATCATCGCTGTCCTTACTGCTTCTCCACGCGCTTTCCCACACCTGCCTAAATACTTGTCTCATTTCCGCCTTCCGTAATAAAGACACGTTCATTTTCCAAAACCTTGGAAAAAACTTTGGCAACCCCTCCCATGACAAGTCGGCATACCGATATCGGTATGATTGACATACTACGGTCACCCTTCGACGTATATAACGATCGAGGCGCGCCGCATATCCTCGCCGAACGAAAGTTTTTTTTTTATATTTTATTTAAAAAACATTACAATACATTAATTATACATATAGAAGTACATAATAATATACAAAATTTCGAAAACCCCAATATTTCACATTTAGTCTATCCAAGTTCTTGGCATTACACAAATACTTCACATGCACAATAAAAGTACAGAAAATAACCTGCACACAAGTCCTAACATTATCTCTATATTTTACCATCCCCACATAGGCCACACTGGCCTTCAGGGATTTTTTTTCATAAATTTTTGGATCTAAATTTAAACACATAGAAACACTTTATCTAAAGAAACAACAAAACTGAAGTAAAGTGCTTGCACTCTACATAGAAACATATAAATTGTAAATTTCTACAGTGTGTGGACAGAATTTAAAAAACACTAAGAACACCTTAAACCCAAGAAGTACCCCTGAAACTTCAATATTCTCAATTGAAAGCTCCAACATACAATAACATTGAAGACCGAGAAAATCGCATGTACAATATATTTAGGCCACATATCACCGTATTGAGTAGCACATATGCTATATGATACAATTTTTTTTTTTTTTTTTTTTTACAAAAACTCCATCTCACAAAGAAAAGGGTCCTAAGCCCTCCTTATGAATTAAAACAAAACAAAACGGTGATTACAGACACTATAAAGAAATGCACCCTTCAAGAAACACACACGAGTCCAAAAACACCCGGGCAAAGCCAAGGAAGAAAGCTAAAGAAAAATGAACTCAACATAAGGGCATCCAGAGGTTTAGGTTTGACACATAAAACAATATACACATATTACAACAAACTTACAAATACTATCCTATATGTATACACATAACACAAAATAACCTAACTAAAACAAAAACATAGAAAACCCCAAAAAAGGGGTTTAAAAGCATACAATGAAATACCTAAACCTACATCTTAAACCTCGATAATGTGATCCAACAATAATAATGATCCAAGGCATACACTTTGGTGCAAGATCATATATCTTTCAGGAATAATATACCCGTAACCTGGTCCCAACACCTCACGGTGATAAAATCTGCGGACCAATCCCATCCAGTTTCAATATATCTCGAAAACAATAAAACTACAAAACTCTTTTAAAAAAATATGAAGACTTAATGCCAGATATTAACCATAAAAAGGTATAATAATATCAATTAACTTCAACTCTTTTTGAATGGAGAACCAAAAGGGAAAAAAAAAAAACACACACACACACTTAGGGACACACCTGGCCCCCAAGTAAGGCAAACCCCTTTGAAAAACCCTGAACCCCTAAAAGGAGAAAGAACAAACAAACAATCCCCCCCTGTCTGAGTCACCAAACATACCTCACACATACTCATCTATAAAAGGAAAACCCCTACCCCTTTCCCCAAGGGGAAAGGGTGAGTCTGACCGGGAAACCCCGACCAAACACACCCCTCCCCTACCCCATACCTAAAACCCCACCAAAGACTTTCATACCTGAACCTCCAACCCCCTCACCAGAGACCAACCCCTTCCCAGTAAAACCCAGGAACCATAGCTCAGACTTAACCCAGCAACGACCCCATTGACAATTGCCTATAACCCTCAGAAAAACCTATCCCCACCCTCCCATAAAGTTCCTGATTCCTACACTTAGTCCTATAAAATCTCGCTGCCAAAGCCCTAATCCTAGCATCACTCCTAACCTCCCTCATACTCCACAACACATATATAATCCAAAACCAAATACATTACCCGCACGCCTCAAATCCTCAGGGCATCCCACCACATCCAGACTTAAACACCGTAACACCGATAAACCCCCTACACCCCAGATTATCCTAAAAACCATTACCTCATCCTCTCAAGACCCCCACAAAATATACAACATGGAAAGCCGTATCCCTATAACCACAGTGTTGACAATACCCATCACCCGCCAGTCCCATCACAAAAAAGCTGAGCCCTAGATGCCAATATACCATGTAAAAACGAAATCCAATCTCACGTACCTTAGGAGGCAACTTTAAACGCTTAAACCAAAACCACGTAACATTCCAATCATAACACGGATAGATGTCCATACCTAAAACCCTCTTTCGCCCTCCCACCTTATCTAAGCTTACAAGGCTCTGGTACAACTAAAAGATACCTTAAAATTGCCTCACAAAACAACAAATTTTCTCCCTTCCAACATCTGCGGAACCTCACCCATTACCCTCCCCACTCTCACTCCTCGAATCCCACCTCGGCTAGGTATTCCTGCCTAACATATATTCCCATCAAACGCCTCTGCAATGGTATCAAACCTAGCCCTCCCTTCAAACTAGTCATTACCACATCTTTCCCTAACCAATGCCGCCCATAACCCCATATAAACCTTAAGACCGACCTTGCAGCCTTAGAACATCGTCCTCCATGAGGGGTACACCGCGCAACATACCATAGCTTACTGTATACCAAAAATTGACAACTACAACCCTCTGCAAGAGGTGACCTCTCCAGGTCGCCCACCCCCCCCATCCTCCCAGGATGATTAACCCTGTCGAGGAATTCACCTCACGCGCAACACTCACCTGATTACAAAACATACCACATATCCTTAACCTATTCACTATTGACCCATAACCTTGACCCAACGCCCCCTACCCTTCCCCACCTCCAATAATTTTGATTTTACCATGTTCACCCGCATACCAGTGGCCAAACCAAAAATCTCTATTATCCTATTTACATTACCCAACCATTCCATAGTTCCTACTAAAATAGTGGTGTCGTCTACATAACCTATAATACCCGTTTCGCCACCCCATGAGTACTCCCTTCCCTCACCCCTTCTGACACTAACCTACAAAAAGGGTCCTGTAAGCACGCAAACAGGAGCTGCGACAAGGGGCACCCCTGCCCAGCCCTCGCCCCAAACGCAACCTTGGACCCCAACCTCCCATTCACCTGTATCCTCACATGTGCTTGCTCATACAAAGTACGGACCCAACCCACAACCTCCCCCCAACCCCAGCCGAAAGCACGCCTGCAGCATATCCCTATCAACACTGTCATACACCTTTTCCCGTCGCCCTAAAACTCCCCAGCTCGTCTGCACTCTAAAACCTTTGATCCTCCGATGACCCTCCCTCATACTTCTCCCGGTACCCCATACTGACCTCCTCCTATAACCTCCCAAAACTCCTTTCATTCTATTAGCAAGAATACGTGAAAAATATCTTATAATCTGCACACATAAGTGTAATTGGCCTATAATCCTCAAGCGTCCCACAAGCACGAGTTTTCGACACTAAAACTACAGTACCTATTGACATATCCCCACCCAATCTACTTTTCAATTTCATAGCATTAAACAGCCTAACTTAGCATCCCTCGCAGAACCTCCCAATGAACTATAAACAAATCCCCAGAAATCCCATCCAGGCCAGGTGCCTTGCCCAGGGCCTGACCCTTCCTGCTGCCAAACCTCCTCCTCAGTTATAGACCCTTTCATACTCTCTCTATCTCCAACCCCTATCCTCTCAACTATACTGTCTAAATTGCATCCCGGGATACTTTCTCACTTACCCCCCGGCTCATCTTACCTCAAACCAAGCATCCGCATAATAACTCATGGCTTCGTGGAGAAGAATCTGCCCATTCCGATACCCGGCACTCCTCAGTTACCCTCAAAGACATTACTATCATATCTCTTCTCCGGTTCTGAAAAACGTAACACTAACGCAGAGGGCCTATCCCACATAATACTTCCTCTAAACCCCCCCCGTACCCTCAGAGCATGAAAATTTTCATTCTGCAACTCCTGCAATTGCAAGCGCAGATGATCAATCTCAGCTAGGGGATACCTCCCTCCACTCTCATAACAAGTCCTCAATTGCCCCTCTAGGTACCTCAACATTCCCAACCTTTGCCTTGCATCTTCCCTACCTAGTTGCCTATAAAATTCCTGGATCGCCACTTTAGCCCGCACATTCCACCATTCCACTATATCACTAATCCCTGTCCCATCGTTCCATACTCATCCCCACCAATCCGCAAAAATTTCCCTGTGATCCATCCCCTGCAACAACCTCACATTTATTTTCCAATACCCGGAATAGATCTTCACCGCCCCTGCCCATCCCATCTCTAAAAACACACCCCTATGATCAGAAAATCCAAAATCCTGACATTTTACCTCACCTACCTGAACTGCCCCAGAAACATATACCCGGTCCAACCTAGCCGCATAACCCTGTTTAATATAAGTGTGGTCCACACATAACCCCCCTCCCCTAACCACATCTTCCACACTTACCACTCTCATAACCTCCCTCAAGCTCTGCAACAAACAACCCGCCCCCCGAGGTTCCACATCCCTCCCTCTAATGATGCAATTTCAATCCCCAGCAATTATCGTAACCAACGGTAAACCTCTCAAGCATAAACTAAATCATTCCCAGCCCATTAACATTTAAGTCGAGACACCTGAATAGGTCAAAGGGGGCTTGCCACTTCGGCGCCCAGACCCTATCACAACTGGCACAGAGTCCCCTCTTTGCACCTTACCTCCTTTCACCCCTATCCCACTTTTCTTTCCTTGGGGCGCAACCTTCTTCCCCTAAACAACATCCCTCCAGGCCATTTTTGAAGACCTTTGACCCGGGGTTATCTCATCATCCTCAGTATGCCCACTGGGTCGCTTACGGGATACTTCCGTACATTCCATAACCTCGTTACCTTCCTCCCTATGCACCTCCACCTCAGCCACCACCACAGGCACAGAGTCAACAAGATCCTCTACCGGACCAATCACGCACTCCGGACTCTCCAAACCACCAGATGAGTGTTCATCCAAGCCCAAAACACCCGCAGGAGACGAGCTCCCAAGGAGGCTCTGGATGTCCTCGAACAAAGGCCTCGATAACTCAGAGGCCACCTCCAACAAGTCACCCTTCATGGCAACCTGAAAACACTCTTGCACCTCTTCCTGCGTCGCTGGGGTTAAAGTCAAAACTGCCTCCTCTGCTGCATCAACCGCCTCACTCCAACTCCGAGGGACATCCTCAGTGTCAAGAACCTCGGCCACATCCAACTGCACACTCGTCTTGGGCGTCTCTCTCAGGTCCGTCTCAGCACGAAAATTCCCATCATCTCGACGTCCAGGTTGCCGCTCCCTACGTTGATCACACGAAGCCACCATTGTCCGGGCACCGCAGAGCTGGCAGCGTCGCACCTGTCCAGCATACGAGACTATACTTGGGTCGAAACTCTTGCATCTGGCGTAGACGGGATAGGCCTCCTCAAAGTCATTTTGAGGGGTATGATCCTGCCAGCATGCCAGCGTAAGTTCCTGCTGCCACCGACCTTCATTAGCGACGTGTATAGTCCCATACTGGCCGAATACTCGCCAAACATCCATTTTCAGCAGCCTCAAATGGAAGATTTTTCACATGAATCCACGAGTAATGCGCGGACATGTCACGCATACGCACCTCCAATCCCGAATTGATGACAATAGGCTTGTCCTGAAGCTTATCCACCACTTCTTCATACACGCCAGCGGAGTTGAACTTGACGAAAAATCTGACTGCCCCGTTTAAAGAGATACCATAAATGGAATCAGTCGGTATTCCAAAAGTGTCACGTAGAACCAATGGCAAGATAACCTCAGCGTTATCAGGATACACAGCACCTTTAAGTAAATCCACACAGACAGTGTTGACACGGCGCCGGTAGGTATCCGCCATGATGGTGAAAATAAAATTTCACCTAACCTCCACCAGGGGGACGACTGAGCTCACCCGCGCACCACCAAGGCTGGGGAGCAACTATTAGTATAGGTAGGAAGCTATCTCCTGCTATTCTCCGGCACCGCCGCCACACTAGCCAGAGGCATAGCACGCAGGCAGCCCCGGTTGGGGACGTGACGAAAGTATGCGCCACGCCTCCAACTACATCGCCGCCAACATCAATGAGACCGACGTTACGCAAAAGGTCTCCTAATTCAGGTAATAAGACTCCCCTTCCTTGCGGTTCAACGTCCTTACATCGAACTAAGCAGTTCCAGTCACCACCAACAACAGTAATGACTGGTAGCGAACTCAGATGGTAAACTAAGGAGTCACGGTAAAACCGTAATTTGACCCGCGAATCGCTTTCGGCCGGCCCATATACGCCAATGAAACACACAGTTATAGTACCCCCCTTCCCTTCTACATGAATAACCCTACCGTCAATTCCTACTTCCCATCTCAATACATGGAACGGGCTTAACTCTCGAATACAAATCCCCACACCTCCTTTCAATCTTGGGAAATTCGTCCCATACACACTATAACCATCCACCTGCAATTTAGTAACCTCACGAAAATTGTGTTCTTGTATGAACACCACATCAGCGCCACACCTGTGCAAAAAACCTTCAACAGCACGTCTTTTATCACTATCACACATTCCGTTAGCATTTAGAGTTACACTTGAAAGCGGTTGTAATATGTCTCTCATACACATTCGACACTACCGATACTTTCGTGTATAATATATCGCTTGTCTCTGCACTATGACATAGGCTAGGCGAGTCACCAATACCAGGACATGAATATGCACCAAATATATCCTGTCCTGTTGTTTCAATCCATTGCTTCTTGCCGGGCCTTTGTCCGGGTGTGACGATATCGCCACTCCCTGCTGACACGGCATTTCTCTTCCGCGACGTACTTTCTACTACGATACTCGTCGTGGGTGACGCCTCAGCATGAACGCTCACCAGCACCTCTATGACGGCTACCGCGTACCCACATCACTAATGTCTGGAGTCGGTGGCCCTACACTTAAATTTATGTCTGGAATAGTACTCTCTGCACTCGTTGTAGGTGATGCCTCAAGGCCTATATACAGTACATGAAAGGACACGCTGTCACTGGCATTTTGAGCATCACCTTGATCCGATTGCTGAGGATTTACTGGGTGTGTATGCCCCGATGACGTTGGTAACGTCACACACATTGAATCTTCTGATGCCGCTGAAAACGCTTCGTCACTCCATGCATCAGTGGACTTCCTCTTTTTCGTTTCACTGCCAACTTGTCCATCACCAGGTACCGACGACGGGGTTTCTTGACGGTTTGCTCCCGGTTGCCTTTGCTTCTCACCTGAGCGCACGTGTCCTACCAACCCACAGAGTCGACACGTTCGTCGATGACCATTATACGTGACGTACAACTGTGTCTTAAATGTTTCTAACATTACATACGACGGTATCGGCGCTTTCAACGACATTTTGATCAAATACGTGCCTTCTGGAAGCGCCTCGTAGGGTCCACTTGTCCACCGACCCATCGTTGTAGAGTATATGTTCCCATATGCCTCGAAAGCTGTTTTGATGTCATAGTCATCTGCCTCAAAAGGGACGTTACGTGCACGGACAAACGTGTATGACCTGGACACGTCATGTAGACATACTTCAATAGCTGGTGTGACTTGTAAACGAGCGTCTTCAAAGTTTGCCACTACCCTCTCGTACACACTGGCCGACATGAATTTGATGAAGATTCTCTTAACTCCGTTGAGGGATATTCCATACACCTCGCTATTCTCGATGTCTCACGCACAATCTGCGGAAGTAAGACAGGTAAGGACGGACCTGTCAGGGACCCACGGGTTAACTCGCACAGACAGTGTTCTTGCGAGCCGGCTAGACTCTGCCTTTTACCCCTATTGGTATGTGAGAAAACCACGAGAGGGAGCCCCTCTCACCTCAGGGAGAGTTCTAAAAACAAGATCCCCTCATCTAGATACCCTAATTACACAACCAATGGCAGCATGGGTTTAGACAGGTCGCCCTGTCTGTCCCCCCTACTGGGCCACTACGACAAGGTTCTGGGTGCTCTAGAAGACAAAGAAAATGATGTTATATAAAAAGACTTTGCAAAAACCTTTTACAAGTGTGACCATGGGGTAATAGCACACAAAATGCGGGTAAAGGAATAACAGGGAAAAATGGGGAGATGGATCGAAATTTCCTAACAAGTAGAACACAAAAAGTAGTAGTCAACAGAGTAAAGTCTGGGCGGCACAGTGAAAAGCTCTGTTCCAAAGGCACAGTACTGCTCCAATCCTGTTCCCCCCTCATATCGGGCATAAAGGGATATAAGCCACAGTGCGTGTCTTCCCTTTCAGATAAGAATTGTAGACAGTGTCCACCGTTTAAGACACTGCAAAACTCCAAAGACATAAAAAATCTTTAAATGGGGTGGAAAAAAATATATTCAATGATGAGAAATTTAATTCCAGATATGGAAAACGTGAAAAATTAAAATCTCATCGGATACAAAACAAATTCGAAAAAATAAGTCAAAGACCTGGAGGATCATGTCAAAGGGTCTCACCTTCAAAGGGCCATAACACTGTAGTAATCGCATCTGCTAGAAAATGACGGATGGATAATGAGAACCTTAAAACCAGGTGCCCATGTTGACACTTTTCGGTCGCTTTTCTATCTAGGCTGGAATATTGCTGCACATAACTGCCCTTTTGGCGGTGAAATTGCTGACCTAGAAAATTTCAGAGAACCTTCACGGCACGCATAACTACATAAACCACCTAAATTTCTGGGGAAAGCTTGAAATTCCTTTAAAACCCGTAC